>OX632366.1:21016210-21224115 GCA_951751655.1 Ophion costatus | reverse complement strand
AGTGTACGAGCTGCATACTCGCAATATCCTAATGTCTCGTCGTTAAAGCGACGAGTTTACGAGAGACGCTCCGGACCATACTAACGGAACCGGAGAGAATCACCCTCGGTAGAGTTCAATGCTAGCCGAGGCCACACCGCGACTGTTCTCGCGAATTATCGATATTAATATATAAAAACAGTTAGCTCAGAATGAATAAAAATATAATTTATCTCCGTACGACTCTTTCCTTCTCCATAAATTGTCATTCTGTTTTGGAAATGTCACCTTTTTAATTACGTGGCTAATAAGTCATTTGATAATCGTGTGTCAAATTGTCCATCAGCCACGTCAGCAAGCAAGCTTAACGGCATTTCCTAAAATACGGGAAGAAATAATGCTTACTGAATAAAGAAAACGATTCATTTCGATAATCCGAATAAAGCATGTTTAAATTCATCCCTATCGTTGAAATCAATGTATTTCTGTTGGAAAAAGTTATCTTTGCTCAGATGCACTTTTGGATAAATCAGGACTTTATATTCATTTTCATAACGTATCGATGAAAAACAATTCTCATGGAGACATCTCTGAAGAAAGAATGTAGCCACAGGGAAAATGTAAATAATTAGCTGACTAACAATTGTTTTTTGATTATAACTAGATTATACTATAGTTATATAAATTAGTTATTGATATAATAAATTATCAAATACAGAACACGTCCAATGGACTTAAGGAGTTATGCCCAATTATAAAAGTCGAAAAATCACTTTTTTCAAAACCAATGCACTTTGACAGTACATCGTCTTATAAATATTCGCCGAACATTTCAAAGTAATCGAATAAAAAATAACGGATTAATAGGCTGTTGTGTTTTCACGTCCGTCGTCATGGTCGAAGCATCGATCGAAACTTTATACGCTTTTTTTCGCGAAAGTGCCTTTTCAAAATCGGTGGGCAAAATATCTCACAAACTACTGCATCGATCTAACTGAAATTTTTGAGCTTTTTCCAGATACAAAAATATAGTCCTTGATCGAAGGATTTTTTTCGGATGTATACTTTCGATTTAATTATTTTTTTGCTCAATTCGATATTTTGGAAATTATTAAAAATTTCGTCAAGAGAGTGAACGTTATGAAACAGGGACGAGGCGGCCATTTATCGGATATTGTATTCCACACATAACCTCCACACGTTAGTACCTTAGATTGAAACAAAAATATTCGTACTTTTCAAATAAATGATACGTTTTATCAACAAATCAAAATCAGTCAGGTCATTTAGAGACACCCTACACTTTAAGCCATTCCTAAAAAATGCCCTTTTATTGTCTCATTTTGCGAAAAAAAAACACAATTTACCATCCTGCCAATTAACTTCGTCATTTTGCCCTGCTTCGATTTGCGAATCACCTTGCGAGTGTGACGCGCGCAGAAATCGGCAAACCCGATAAATCATGGGTCGCTATAAATTACCTCTGTCATGGAAATTAACAAACGAAACAACCAAAAAATGAAAGGAACAACACGGTGCACCTGAAACGCGTACGCAATCACGTATTCGGACCTCGTATACGACGGGCACGCGTGTTAGTCGTCGTTCCAACGAGTACGGGAGAACGATAATGCATCTAAGTGAGTAAAATGTTGCGACGAACCGCCGTGCGTCGAATGCACGAACTGAGGAATGCACGGAACGCTCGTGCATATGCACGTATCAAATGTATATGCACAGGTTTGTCGCGCTGTCGGACCGAAAGTGTTTGGATTATAAACGTCTTTGGAGGAAAAAAAAATATATATATATTCTTACTTACCCTAATATATATATATATATATATATATATATATATATATATAAGGGTAGTTTAAAAAAATCATGTTTTTCGCGGTACTCAACGGAAAATGTTACTACGTTATGAGAAAGTAATTCATACAAAATTGATTTTTCGTCAATTTTTTTCCTTCATTTCTTTAATTACTCCAAAACAACATATAACTCCAAAAAAACACGCATACTTGTTAGACGTTCACTGATGTGAACACCCTGTTCTTGTTCATCAAGTGGTTGATATAATTTTCACAATCAAATACATATATTGATTCTTAATCTGCAAATACAAATTGTTTATGGTGAAAAAATATGTAAACAAAAATTGTGTATTGTTACAGAAAAAATTAAATAAAGACTTACATGGGATCACGCACTAATATTTTCTGCATCGAGATAAAAAAAATGAATACTCCGATAATCATGAAAAAAAATACATGACAAAGGCGTTTGAGCACTAACGAAAAAATTCTTTAGAACCCTCAGATTTCGCAAAACTTTCTTTTTCTTAACATACTTCAATTTTCCGTTGAGAAAAAAAAACTCGATTTTTTTAAGCGCCCTAATATATATATATATATATATTTTTTTTTTTTTAAATATTATATATATATTTTAAGCACCCTAGACTGATCCAAATTTTTTTTTCCTTCTGGATTCTCGTGCTATTATTGGGCACTAATGGAAGAAAATTTCTCTAAAAAAATGGGCACGGTCACTGAATTTTTAGAGGTGGCTATCTCGACGTTTTTGGATTTGAATTCTTTTTAATGAACGTATTGCATTTAAGCATAGTCATGGCTTCGGATTACGGATAAAAATCACATCCAGCAGCTATTTCGTAACAAAAAGAAACTCTAACAATTTGAAAAGATTTCAGAGCTGTGAAACATACTATTTCCTTTATTTATTCTATTTCCAGTATAATCTAATACCATGATCATATTTATTGAGTAAAATCATTTAAAAAATAACAAAAAGCCGGGATAGCCACCTCTAAAAATTGAGTGACCGCGCCCATTTTTTTAGGGAAATTTTCTTTTTTTAGTGCCCAACAGTAGCACAAGAATCCAGAAGGAATTTTTTTTTTTTAATCGGTCTAATGTTTATATATATATATATATTCTTGTTGTCGTCTCTGAGAGAGAGAAAGAGACAGAGAGAGAGAGAGAGAGGCTGTCGCGGACCAGGTGGTGGTCGTTTTTGGATGCTGAAAAACATTTCTTCGTACACAAATCTTTCAGGCAGATCGGAGCGCATATCTTGTTGATCAGAAAAGACAAATAATAAAAGCAGAAAGGAGTGAGATCAGTGGAGAAGATCCAAAGAATGAGAGAGAGAGAGAGAGAGCCAGATCGAAAAAAAAACATAAAGCACCATGTGTGGTGGGTTCCTGGAAAGAAAGATTTTTCGGTAGTGGAGTTTGTATCTCGGGGTCATCAAACAAGCTGCCAACAATTAATCCGGATGAGAGCTATAGCGCATAGAAATAGAGGGAGAAGGAGAGAGATGAACAATCCAGGGGTAACCCTATACCTGTTGGGGTTTTCTGATCTCGACGATCCGAAAACTTCGTGTACTACTCCCGTATCTGCACTACACTCCGCACGCAACCATGCTTCATGCCCCCCTGACCGTCCGTACAGTGAAACTGACCGATCCACCACGATTTTTTCAACGCGAATTCCCGGCGAGCTATACAGAACGGCGTTCAGCTTTACCGTTCGAAAAAAATACACGAGGAACCGGAGAGTCTCTCGTCCGGAGAGGGTGGTGGCTTTGCTCTAGGCAAAGCCTTCCTCCAATCTCTCGTATCGTGTTACCTGTTATTCAAATTTCAACAATACCATTAAGGGTCTTCCATCGTAATCCTTTCGCCCCGCATGGTCGCTCGATAACGCACATGTCTCCTCAACCCCCTTAAAAATCGCTCTTATGCGGTCCTCCTTCGAGCTGGTACACTCGAGTTAACATACTTTTTGCTGGTAGTGGTTGATTGTGTGGCCGATACAAAATCAGTACATAAAAATTGCATAAAACAAAAATAAATATTTATGAATAATAAATAATAAATCATAAGTAAGTAAATAAGAATAAACAATTATAAATATGCTGTGACACGATATATTTACTAATTTTTTAATGTATATATATATATACACACACAATTGTATCGTGTCACAGCGTATTTATAATTGTTATACTATATTTATATAATTATAAAATATAATTTAATAAATATTATAAAATATATTTATAATTGTTTATTGGTTAATTTATAATTATTTCATTTACTTATTTATAGTTTATAATTTATTTATTATATATAAATATGCTGTGACACGATATATTTACTCATTTTAAAATGTGTATATATATATATATATATATACATTTAAAAATTAGTAAAAATATCGTGTCACAGCATATTTATAATTGTTTATTCTTATTTGCTTATTTATCATTTATTATTTGTTGTACATAAATATTTATTTTTGTTTTATGCAATTTTTATGTACTGATTTTGTATCGGTCACATAATCACCGCTACCAGCAAAAAGTATGTTAACTCGAGTGTACCAGCTCGATGGAGGACCGCATAAGAGCGATTTTCAATATGTATATACGGGGTGACCCAAATCAACTAGCCGATCTCTGGGTTCTGAATACATGTTATCATTCTGAACAAAAAAGTCCTTTGCCATTTTGGCGTCTGACGAACCGTTACCAAATTACAGTACTGTTGCCAAATTATAGGTGAGGCTGTATGATTAGAACACCTCCGCAATGATCGAACCGTATGGTTTTTCCCTTTTTAATTAGCCCAAAAAATTTTTTGATGATATGAGGTTCGTATTTTTCAATTTGTACAAATTTTGGCAGTTAAAAAGAAACCATTTTTTTAAATATCGCTCACTTCCTCATTCTGAATTGATAAGTCCTTAGCCAATTTGACGTCAAACGAACCGTTGCTTGGCTATTGCTGCAGCGGGCTCGCTGTCAGTGCGAGACGATCGCACGGACGCCAAAATGGCAAAGGACTTTTTTGTTCAGAACGATGGCGTGTATTCAGAACGCAGAGATTGGGCGGTTGACCTGAGACACCCTGTATATATATATATATAGGGTGTCCCGTTTTCAATGGATAACCTTGCAACTGTCGATAGGTCAGATCATGTCCTACTATATGCTGGAATTTCAGTTTAATAAAAGACCCACGGTTTTCGAGATAAAAATCATCTGCTTTTGGTTTTTGGCATGCTATTTTTACAAATAATAACTTTTTTTACCCAGTTTTTTTTTCAAAAAACTCTTGGTTATATGTTTTATATCGAAAAGCCTTCTTTTTTACCTTAAATGTCGAGGAAACTTTATGAAAAAAGATGTTATGCAGAATTTTCATACAAACCAATTCGAACATCTGACTGTAAAATGTACAACGCATATCGTGCAAGTTACTTTAAAAAGTTGCTTAGTTATAGTCGATTCGTATCATTTGTAGAAATGGCATGCGAAAAACCGAAAGCAGGTGATTTATTTTCAAAAAATAACCTAGATCCCAAAATCTTGAAAACCGTGGATCTTTTAATAAACTGATATTCCAGCATATAGTAGAACATGATCTGACGGATCGACAGTTGCAAGATTATCCATTCATAACAAGACACCCTGTATATATTCATTAATACGAGATTTTTTTATAAATAAAAAAAAAATATTCATGTTCATAAAACACGAAACGTCCCATACATGGAGCCACATGCACGTATTTAATACCCCGGCACAATGCGCGCAAGCCAATAGCGCCCCAAGGGACAATAACCTTCGGGCTTGTAATAATGCAAACAGGACACACCGAAAGCGCAAACAAGCATAGCCCTCTGTTACCCGCGCACGCGAACAATAGAAAAACACGCTCGTTCGTTTTCGCCACATATATGGATCATATCTGCCAGCTTTGTTCTTGCCGATCGCAATCTCACAGCGTCCCGTTCCTGCTCTCCCTTTCGCGGCTTTATTTCCTTCTTTCTTTACCTCGCTTTCTACCCACGAGGTTTCAAATTGCAGGATTTGGATGGCCGAGCCTCGAAGAAAAGATTCCCCACACTTCGGTACACGTATGCAACGAGCGAGATGCATTTTATAGCCATTGACATCGCGGCACAATCGAAGAGAAGCGACTCGAAAAATTCGATGGTTGGGCAGAGGCACTGTATATCGGATACTTTTGTTTGAAATTGTATGAAAAAAGTAAACAATTGCTAAAATCTTAAAACTTTACGATTTTGTGATCTACGTGTCGTTTAGAAGGAGATGCTAATAATTATTTCACACATTACATTTTAATATTTTCAGTTACATGATGTTTTACAAAAAATGACAGAAATCATGACTTTCAGAAGGTTGCCTATAATCGAATATCCTAAATAAGGGCTTAAAGTCCATTTTTCTTATTTCTGATATTAGGGGACTATTTTTATATAAAATAAATCCATATGGTATTATATATATGGTGTTTCTCCCATATTATAATGTCTACATGTTTGGGATGCAATGGTATTTTTTGTTTGTTTTTTATCTACTTATTATTTTTCAACGTCCATAGCTGTTTAGTTTTGTTTGGATTTATTGGAGTCTGAGAATTCCTAAGGTGTGCCAAAAACGCGAAATAATTATCATTGGCTTGATGGAGGAAAAAAAACAATGGAGCATTTGGAGCATGTTTCGTTGCTTTTCAACGATGCAAACTTCATTATACTTTCGTACCAATCGTAAGTCTGGCATCGCTCTCATAGAATCATTTTTTTAATGGAATAGTAAAATGAACAAAAAATAACGTAAACGCATAAATTCTAAAAAGTGGACTTATTTGAATTTCGAAAGTCATAACTTTTATATTTTTTTCGTTTTTTGCATATAATTTATGATCTATTTTCAAGAGACATGTACTCTTGAGTACCTGAGAGAAGAGTAATTTGACAAAAAGTGAAATTCTGTTGTTGAACATAATTCGGAAGAAAAAAATGGAGCAATTTGAAGATATTTCGTTGCCTATCCACGATCCAAACTTCACTATAGTTTCGTAACAAGCTTAAAGCTTGCGTTGCTGTCGTACATTTATTTTTTTTAACTAAAGCATAGAATGCCAAACAATATCGTTAACCCATAAATTCCAAAAAAACGGGCTGTATTTTATTCATAAAATCGTAACTTTTATATTTCGGTTTTTATTTTATTTTTTAAATGTATGCTCAATATTCACAACACCGGGTATTTTGCGAAAAAAAACAATTCTATTGTGCAATTATCAATAATAACTGCATCTCCAACTATTATTATCATTATTATGATTATTTTAGTCGTAAATCACAAAAAAGTCTCAAGCAGTAAAAACAGATGTTTCAATTCCAGATCTAATTTGCTTGAAAATTGGACACGATATTTAAACGCAATTTTCACCTGAAGCTCGTGACAAAGGTTTTTTATTCAGTTCCGCAATGAAAAAAAAGCAAATAAAGCAGAAGGCGAAACAAGCGAGTGACGAAACATCACGTATCTTGTTACTTTGGCTTTTCGAGGGATAATCCGCTCATCCGGAATGACAAAACGAGCGGTCACATTTGCTCCCGGTCTCGGTCCACTAAATACGAATTTGCGACGTCGACGACGACGGAGCGAACGAAATTTCGGGATGGAACGAGAAAGGATCAAGTGTGCCTGCTGGGAGATCAGATGGGGGATGAAGTCATCACTCCGTCGAGGTTCGAGTGTTCGCAATACTAGAACTTCGATACGATGACGAAATATCCCTCCGCGCGTCTCTTTTACACGTCACGCGAAAACGTACAGGGTGATGAAAAAGTATTTAAAAGTAACAAGTTTACTTTTATCAGGTTTATTTAAGTATAATTTTAGAAGTTATACTTTTGCCTGGTGCGATTATAATGTCTGTGCGGCTTCGGTGATCGCTGAGCAACACTGGACTGGACCAATACTAGGATGCGTGATCGGGGGATCGTTAAGGCGTTACATCTGAGTAGAAAAAAAATGTTGACTGTTTTTTTTATTGGCTCAAATGATGTGTAAATATCACAAAGGAAAGGAAAGGAAGAAAAGGAAAAGGAATGATAGGTAATCCAGTTTTTTAGCATTGAAAATGCTTTTAAAACTGTATATGTTTGTGAGGTAGGCTGGGTATAAGAATCTATCAGATTAATTGGCTGTAAGAAATTACTGAAATTCTCCAATTTTGGAAACGTCAGCATTTAAAATTCGTCTGAGTCAAAATGACCCAGTGTGTCATCGTAGGGTTTTAAATGCCATGGTGAATAGGGCTGACATCGGCTGGTCAAAAATGATTAATGATTAACAATAATCGAAGATGGTTTTTCTCACGACGAAAAAAGATTACACCGGCCGACTGGTGTATCTAATCTGAATCGTCCTCTACAGCTGGACCCTTCGTTTGCTCGAACGGAGACAATCACATTATATTCCGTATGTATAGAAAGCTTTGGGTCACGATCACCCATAATAATGCCCGTGGCAGTCACCCCTTCTCTGACACCCTCGGCGGCGACAAACAATCCCTCTCTCTCTCCCTCTCTCTCTCTCTCTCTCTCTCTCTCTCTCTCTCTCTCAAAGGGGTGCACTAATGTAAACTAATGATTCCTTATTTATGTCACTTTGATGGGCTGACGATATTTTTTATGTTTTTTCCACATTTTATTTCCCTCTCTCTCTCTCGCTCTTTTCCATTTGGATTTCTGTTATAAAAGGAATTTTTACTAACAAGTACAGTTAAGCAATGATAATGTTGTGTTCAAGTGACAATATATTTTTTCCTCACTAATAATTTTCAATTAAATTTCCAATAAAACTTTAACGAATTTTCAATAAAACTTTAACAATGAAGAATAAGATCAAAGTCTTAGAATGAGATAATTTGCTTTGCGAAAAGTTTCTTGAAAAACAATTGCCCAAATGACAATTTCTCGATAACAATTGCCCGAATAAACAATTTCTCAAATACAATTTCCCGAAAACAATTTCCAAAATGAACAATTTCTGAAATACAATATCCCAAATGGACAATTACCCAAATGAACAAGCCAAACAAACCCAAACAAACCCAAACAAATTCAGGAAATTGTTCATTCGCGATATTGTGTTCGAGAAATTGTTCATTCGGCAGCTAATTCGTTCGGCAAAATTGTATTAGAGAAATTGTCATTCGAGCAATTGTTTTCGAAGAATGTTTCCAAAACGGATAACTCATGTAATTATCATTATTTTTCCATTTTTCGAGCAACAAATTTAAACATGTATTCCCCCGATTTACTCGAGTGTATAAATTTAAAAAACCCCAGATAGTATGTAAGGGATTGTAGAGAAAAATCGCGCACTCAGGCTACGAACCAAAGTGTCTCGAAAAAAAAGTCATTCCATTTCGTATAACTTCCACGTGAGTGAGCAGGTCGAGGATCATTAACTTTCATATTATAAATGCATTAAATAATGGCGTTCGATATAGAGCGAGGGAGAGAAAGAGAGACAGAGAGGACGAGAGGGCAAGATGAGTCAGTGTCAGTACATGTCACGAGTATCCAGGATCATCGGGAGAATCGACGGTACAAATCTGTAGTGTGTATGCGCGGGGGTTGAATTCGGGAGGGTGGCAGGTGGCACCAATTTTACGCACCGATGACTGTGACGGATGTAACGAGACGTGCGGGCTTTTGCAGCGTCTCCGGAGCAATGCCACGAAGAGAGGATGGAAATCCCCCCCCCCCCTCGCTCTTGCATTCGTCACACGTGGTCGCTTCAACGAGCACGAAGTCACGGTTTGTTTTATGAGCACTCAGGGGTCCATCGTAGGAACGACTCATTCTGAGCATCCGTAAATACTCAATTCAGCGTTCATATCTTTGATGTAGACATAATAATAAAAATGTATGAATTAATTTGATTCATTCATTATAATTAATTGAAAATGGTTGAATTAATCCAATTCATTCATTGTGATTAATTAAAAATGTATGAATTACTTTGATTCATTCACTATAATTAATTAAACCTTTATGAATTACTTTAATTAATTTATTATAATTACTTAAAAATATATGGATTACTTTAATTCATTCATTACAATTAATAAAAAATGTGTGAATTAATTAATTAATAGTAATTAATACGAATTATATGTATGTGTATAATTCGTATTCGCATAATCAAGCACATAAGGGACAGGAACAAGTGGGTGAGTGAGTGCTCCCTTCATTTTCAGCGGAGATTTCAAGCCCACGTTCATTTTTTTCGATGGGACCACGATTTTTTTTTTTAAAGAATTTCATCATCGGACTAAAAAGAAGTTTACAGACCAAATTTCAAGATGTTCAATCAAGATTTAGTGTAAGAATGGATAAAAAGAAAACTTTCAATATTTCTAGCCTAGTATCGATTTAAAAAGACGGTGCAGACACTTACTCCTGTAAAAGGTGCTGAAAGTGCTGATTGCATTGTCTTATTAATCACGTCTGTATTAACGAACAGGCTCTAATTGAGGTTACAATATTTTGATACCGAGGAAAATCCAGGTAAGTCGTACGGCTTTTGTTTACATTGTTAGCAACGAAGAATCTCATCAACTTGTTTTGGAAAGCAGTGCGAAGTTGGTGAATAATAGAACAATACAATCAATGCGAACCAGACTGCATCCGTCCATTGAAAGTGGTGGCCATCACTTTGAGCACCTTTCATAGGTGGTTGTTTATAAGTATTTGGACTATTTTTTTAAATCGATTCTAGGCCAATAACATTGAAATTTGTATCTCATCAATTTTTTATTCTAAACATTAATCGTTCACTTGAAATTCGACGTGTGAACTTATTTATAGGTAATGGATAAAATTTCGAAAAAAAAACAGTTATCCCAATAAAAAAGAAGGTAAGCTTGAAATTTCCGAAGCGCCTCCACCTGGATGAACCACGTTTCCACGACTCGATGACTCTTTACGACCTATGCAAATTTTGTAGGATAAGTCCTCTCCTAAGTCTGATAGGTTAGAAACTATTTCTACTGCTAGATAATAGTTGTTGCCTCATCCGGTATATATGTTATTGATAAGTTATTATTATTATATACAAGATATTATTATATATTATTATATATTATTATATATTATAATAATAAGTACACAAGAATTATTAATTTTTATGTACTTATTATTGACCTACATAAAGGATATTGGCGCAGTACGTATATATGTAGATTACTATGGATGTTCATATATGGACGTGTTAATTGAATGTACTACATTTTTTTTGCAGCTAGAGGTACAAAAGTGGAAAAAGAGTAGAGGAAAGAAATAATTGATATTAAATTCCTGGGGCAAATGAGACCTCCCGCTTGATTAGTCCTGTCATCGATCATAGTCATTCGGGCTTTCGTCGAGTCATGTGATTTTTCAATTTTCCCAAAGGCACCACTGCGGACGATCAGGCCTGGCTCTGAAGATACAATGAGAAGGAGAGAGGCATAAGTATATACCTCTCTCTCTCTCTCTCTCTCTCTCTCTCTCTCTCTCTCTCTCTCTCTCTCTCTCTCTCTCTCTCTCTCTCTCTCTCTCTCTCTCTCTCTCTCTATATATATATATATATATATATATATATATATATATATATATATACACATATATATGTATATATATAGAGTTTTATTGCCCCCATAGGGCAATGAGACATCAGTAGAATATAATCAGGATGGGCACAGGTGTCTTTTAAAGTTTTTTTTCCAGTACTCAAACACTTTACGCAAAAAAACCTGTAAATCATTAACGATTTTTTTTCTGCAAAACCATACGAGTAAGCGAAGGGGGCGAAGATAGACTGCAAATGTACGTACCTAATGTATGTAGCCTGACCTTATATGGCGACGATTACCTACAAACGGGACGAGATCTGCGTTGGCTTGATATTTTTCATAGTTGTCATGTGTAGAATAGACCAATGAGGCTCGCTCAGACCGTAGAGCACGCGTGCCTCATTAGCACTAATGAGTAATGAGTCGATGATTAGAGGAGGCGGTCTGGGGGCGTGTCGGTCCCTTGATCTTGCCGACGAAGCGGAAACCTCACTTCTCTCTCTCTCTCTCTCTCTCTGTCTCTCTCTCTCTCTCTCTCTCTCCCTCCCTCTCTCTCTCTTGCCCTTTCTCCGTCCATCTACCCCTCTCGACTCCTTTTCTATCTCTCGTCCCTCCTCCTTTAAACCACATTCGTATTTCTCGCCATCTTACTCCTTCGTTCACGTCAATGTTGCTACCTCATCCTCTTTGATTTTACTATTCGAGAATAGTAGAAGAAATTTTCGTTTAAACAATTTATTTATAAAGCTTGGCATTCTTATTATTCAAAATCGATATTCTTAGCATCTTCAATACGGTTGATTTTTTTCAGATTTTAATGTTATCGCAAAGTACTCAAAATTTTCACCGAAACTCACTTTTGGTAGGACAATGTACGGGCAATACATCCTCAAGTGATGTTCCTTGTCAGTGAAACCGCCCCCCGCTTATTGGTAAGCGGTCACCCATCTGAGTAATGGGTCAACCTATTTCCTCGTCACGATTATCATCCTCCTTGTCCAATGATAATATTTTTCCCCGTCGCGTTGAATTCCCTAGGGCAATCACTTGATGTTTTGCGAAATTTTTCGGCATAGATCAAAGGAATTTTTGGTTGAAGCCTCTCGAGCCTGAGGCGTTGAGACGGGGTGTCAGGGCATACCCACTGAACGTCGTCAAAAAGCCATGATGTATCGCGGCATCGTTCCACCATGGAGCATAGCCCTGCTCTGATTAGATCGTTAAACTCGCTAAACGCGACCATAAAGGGGCTAATTTAACGAACGGCGTAAACCACGCGATGCACGCAGATGTTTGCCGCTAAAAATGACTCTTGCACGTATTCCTTCGCTATATATTTACACGTTTTTCCAGAGGGTATTGTGGAATATCGGACAAAAATCAAGTTGGCTCATTCCGAAGAGAAGATTTTCTTCAGTTCGGTAAAACAATACGAAATCTGTCAAGAATGTATAGCCTTCGATCAATTTTTTTATCAGGCAAAAGTAGGATTGAAGATATTTTTAAAAAATCCAAAATGAGGAGTCGATCATAAGAGTAAACAAAAAGAGGTTGTAGACGAAGAATAACAATAACTCGAGTAAATAAAACACGATCGATAAAATAATAATAAAGTTAACCATTTTATTAAGGGGTTATGCCTAGTTGCAAAAGTCGAAAAGTCACTTTTTTCACAGTATATCATCTTATAAATGTTTCCTAAACATTTCGAGGTGATCGGATCAAAGTTGACAGATTTATAGGATGTTGACGCCCGTAGGACACTCGGGGTATCGATCGAAAATTTAAACGCTTTTTTCTCGAAACTACGTTTTCAAAGTCGGTGGGCAAAATAACTCAAAAACCTCTGCATCGATCTTTCTGACAATTTTAGAGCTTCTTCTAGATGTCAAAATATAGTATTATATCAGAGGATTTGATACAGAGTGTTCTTCAGATGATACTTCAAATACCAGATTTTTATAGAAATTTATCATGACGATTTATTAAACAAAAATCCCAAAACCGAGCTGTTTTTGACTATCTCAACACTGCAAAACCCGCTAAGGAGGACTCAAAATAACAGGCATAATTATTACAACTAGCGAATGGATCGCGATATTATCGGGGACGGAAACTTTGATGGACAATTATTACCGCGCAAAAGTATCATGTTACTTTCATATTCTGTGTGATGTGAGAGATGTTCTATAAAAATCGAAAATTATTCTATCGATTCATCCATACACATTTTTCAACCGAATTCGCCGTGATAGGTGGTAAGACAGAGGCCGGCAGAATTTACGACTAATGAAAAAATTCATCAATGATAAAACCAAAAAAGATAGTCTGCCGTTCCCGTCTCGGTGAGTCCGAAATTTACGACTACTCGACATCCCCCGAATCATCGTATCTCGCGGCTGATACGATTCTCGAGATAGCAAATATTCTAATTAAGTGGAAACGTCTCCTCCCCGGATAATCCTCAAGGCCCGAATATATATATATTTGAACTGTAAACGATACCAGGAGCTACCTGCCTTTTTTTCTCTTAAGTGGTCCACAAGGAGAATCCGCAAAAGCCAGAATCGTATGGGCGTTTGGGTACTATGTGCTTCAATATTACGCCCACCTTTTTGGCTGTCGGCATTCTCGTACCCGATAATAATAACATAACGACGCGAAATGTAAATAAATAAGACGAAAAAAAAAGAATACATATGTGAGCCGCGAAAGATGCAGAGGGGCAGAGAATGGGAGGAAGAATGGAAGAAACAAGAGTCCCGAGATCCCGCGCTGGTGTCCCGTGGCTAGTGTCAACGTTTGATTTTACGAGGGAGCTGGTGGCGCATAAGACGCTATGGGAGAAAGGGAGAGAGAGGCAGAGAGAAAGTAAGACGAAAAGTGAGAAGGAAAAATAGAGAAGAAGAGTAAGAGAGATAAAGAATGAGTAGAGAGGAAGAAGGATCGCGTGGAGTGCAAGGCCTCTGTGCTGGTTTTCAACTACAATGGCCACCCGTCGTGTCCAGACCAGCCCCTTCGACTCCCGGATGAGTTAATGTTATCCCGTTCTCTTCTCATCCGCGCGGTATATATAGGTACATTTCTATTAAATAGACGTCAATCAACTGCTACGAGATTCCTGCCTAAGCGATGAATTCCAGGGTGGCCCAACTCGCCCCTCGTCGAACTATGATGTTTTTTTTTCTTCCGCCTATCGTAGGCATCCTCTTCGTCATATTTCACTTCTTCCACGTCAACATTAGTTTGTGCGGACCTCGGTCGAGGCGACTCACCAGCTCGAAATGTACAGAAATTTCGGAATGTACCAACGTGTACCCTTGTTGAAGATTCAAACTTCGAGAGGCGCAGTTTCAATGTGGAATCTTGGAGCAATCAAAATTATAGCGAAACATGATAGGGAGTGGAATGCGGATGCATCAAAAGCAACTAAAGGAATGAAAATCCATTGGAAGTAGATTGATGTACTTGCTCGCTCAACATGGATTAGTTTTCTTCGATGCTTGATGTAGAGTTGATAGAACCCACCAGCTCGAAATATACAAACATTTTGGAATGTACCAGCGTGTACCCTTGTTGAAGATTCAAACTTCGAGAGGCGCAGTTTCAGTGTGGAATCATGGAGCAATCAAAGTTACAGCGAAATGTGATATGGAGTAGAATGCAGATGCATCAAAGGCAGTCCGAGGAATGAAAATCCATTGGGAAAAGTAAATGGTACTTGCTCGTACAGAATGGATGAGTCTTTGATGCTCGATGCCACGTTGCTAGTCCCGCGCAGATCTACCGCGCAGCTTCTTCTCCAAGCACAAAGACTCACTGGAGCCCTTACGAAATACCACAACGACACTTTTCTAGCAATTGGATCAATTACGATCGCACAAGCGAATCGACAGAAGAAACAACAAGCCGGCTTTGATTCGCATCAAAGGACTTCCAGATTGATCTTCTGGGGTCTCCGGGAGTGCTGCAGTCCGGCGTGATCTCTAGCTCCGTAAACTATAATGCATGTACCCTTTTTATCCTTGTACAGTAAGTAGGATCTTCCCCCAAGAATGCAGTATAATATCCTGGAGTGGCAGTCCCTCTCTCTCTCCTCCCAAGATTTTTCCCAAGACCGGTAACATGATCCTGTTACTCGCGCGACGGACTCTTCGGTTGTGGCAGCCGTTGGCACAAGCACGCTCCGAACCAGCACGTCGCATTCCCTTTTTTTTACTCGCACTGTTTTCCACCGAGGTATAATATGCGTGAAGAAGATAGGCGGACGAAGATAAGCCCGGGGATCCTTGAGTTCGGTTGGTACTTAGAGGCTGTGCGATTGGGATCCCAGGTAAAGAAAGTGCCAGGGTCGTAAGGAACGAGAATCAAGCGAATTCAGGCAGCGTGGAAGGCAAAACTTGATGGTCCAGAAGAAAAAGTCTCCAGCGACACACACTTGAAATGCCAACGCAAAAACCTACATCTGACTCTGCGCTATGGCAAGTAAAAACCCATCCATGAATCTTCCTCAACGTAGCTAGCTCCTGGCTGCAATCAGAACCTGGTAGTTTGGAGATAGACTATCTGCGAGTCTTGTATGGTTGAAGCATCATGACCAAATTCATTCACGAGTGAGAAATGGATCAGAGCCGTCGAAGACAAAGGAGCACAGGAGACCAATGTTGATCAGGATTCGAAATGTGACTCGGTACTATACCCCATACTCTTTTTACGGTATCATTCGTTATTCAATGAGGCGGTTCTCCACACCAGCGATGAGCTATCTGCCCATCAACAGCGTCCGTCATTTCAGGCAGGTGTAAACTGCATAAATTTCCCTTCCCAATCAATTCCGCGGGCTTGGTAACTAATGTCGGCCGGGTCCGATCGAAAAACTTAGTCCGAGGCGTTGACTTGGCGCGTGAGCAAGAAAAGTCGTCCTGGCGATCGTTCCCATCGCGATGAGACTGATGTGCCGGTATAGTTTCTCGTTTTTTTTCCCCCTCGCGTTACCGGCGAGGTGTCGCCGCGCCGTTGTTCCGAGGCAAACGCACCGGCCAGCCTTGAGGATCAGCCGTGGACCCACGTATAGGCTCGTATGGATGGATGAGGAGTTCGCCGTGTGGTGGGCCTTGGAACGAGGCGGAGTGTTCGTGGTCGCTGGACGCAACTGGAAGTCTGGAGAGACTGCCAGGTGACGGCGGCGCCTCGTAGGACATCCATCTTCGGCATGTGTATAAGGCCATATCTACCAGGCGCGTAGCCATTCGGCGTTCTCTTCCAGCTCCCATTCTCGCCAGGATACCAGGCTCCCTTCGTCCAGCAGTTCTTGGCGATCGCGGCCCGGAGACGCTCACCGAACTTCGAGCAGGCTCCGGCCCTCCAAGAGGGAAGGAAGAGAGGCAGCAGGTGAGCGAGAGGGATAGAAAGAGAAGAAGAGATACACAACGCAACAACACGGGAGAGAAGAAGAGGGAGAGATAGAAGGAGCAGAAGAAGAATACCGCGGCCAGGCAAGCGAAAGGAGTCGTCCGTTGGGTTCGCTGAGAACCCTTGTTGTTATTTATTAGAGGGACTCGTTAAGGCCGTCCTAGGCCTTCCGCCGGGTACATATGCTTTCCGCCTTCCTCACCGGCTCTCTCTCTCTCTCTCTCTTTGTCTTTCACCCTTCAGCGCGGTTCGCAGAGGACTGACACAGGGGACAAGGAACCGTCACGCCACAGGCTTGTCTTTCATCTCCCTGGTCACATTGTTTTAATCGTGGATCGCAAACGGAAAGCCTCCATTCTCGTCAAATATACTTCTGCGGTTGGTCGTTCACCAATGTTCTCTTCCTCTCACTCTCTTCCTCTCTCTCTCTCTCTCTCTCTATCTCTCTCTTTCTCTCTCTCTCTTTCTTTGTCATCCCTCTGGCTTCTTTGGACACGCAATCTTGGCGGCCTTCTTCGCATTTCGCCTCGTCCTCTTCTTCTTCGCTCCCTCCTTTCATAGCCTCGTCACAACGTAGTCCAGCCTCTCCATTCGCTGTCGTTCAAGCTCCGATCAGTGACCACTAGAGGTATCTTCGACTCTTACGAGGTCCGAGTGTCCTACCTGATGAGATCCCATGCGCCCGAGTATATAGAAGTGAGGATTTTTCATCGAGATACCGGTCCCCGGACATCGCGACCTTCCTCGGTCCGATACGATCGAACATTGGGCCCGTGTCGACGTGTCGAGGTATATACACGCTCGTACACAGGGGCATCGAGGGTTGCTGCTCAGAGATGACCAGTTACAAGCCACGGGGCTGTCGCCCCTCTCGAATTCGAGATCTCGTAACAACTTTGGAAAGATTGCGATACACGTCGACTGCCACTAGCATCGATCCGTTGGAAGATTGATCGCGTCGCCGCCTGCTCTCATCGGACTATATGCTAATTTACATTAACGCAGCGTCAATGTCAAACTCCGAGAAGTATCCGTCACTTTTCTCCAACAGATACGAACGGTGGAGATACGATGGAAACGAACAATGACAAGTAACACCCCCCTCCCCCCCCAAAGTGGCAATTCTTTCTGCTCGTCCCTCCCCTCGCTTTCACCACGATATGAGGCTGCAAATTCCGCAAGAGGTTGGAAAAGTCAAAATAGTCGGACGTGATGCTGGAAATTTATTTTGAAAAATGTACGGAAACAATGCACATCACCAAGGATGGTGTTTGCATCGTTGGAATGCAACGAAGTTCTTTTTTTTTTGCAAATTTTTATTATTATAGAAGATTTAGGTTGTTGATGTTTGTATCGTCGAAATGAGGGTTTAGGTTGTTGATGTTTGCATCGTTCAAATGAGGGTTTAAGTTGTTGATGTTTGCATCGTTGAAACGAGGGTTTAAGTTGTTGATGTTTGCATTGTTTAAATGAGGGTTTAGGTCGTTGATGTTTACATCGTTGACACGAGGGTTTAGGTTGTTGATGTTTGCATCGTTGAAATGCAACGAATTTTTTGTTGACTTTCGTTTTTATCAATTTTTATTGTTGCCCAAAATTATTTCGGAGAGATTTAGGTTGTAGGTGTCTACTAAGGAGATTAGAAAAGATCGCAGTGGCTTTGACTTGTCAAAAAAAAAATTGGCACTTGGGGAAAAAATACTTCCGGTGCGTTCCAACGATGGAAACTTCACCATCATGAGGGATTTCTGTAGCCAAAGTCTTGCAGACTTTGGAGAGAAATCGAAGGAATTCAGAAATATTCATTTTTATCGCATCCCCACGATGCAAGCTTCAGCCTCATTCTCAAGAAGCTTTTCCCCCACGAATGAACGCGCAATTGTTGAGTTCTTTCGTGTTGCAACGATTCTCAGGCAAATACCTCCACGCACCATTGTCGCGAACTTATCCCGAAGCAAAGCCGAAGTAAACTTGATTTTCGTGAAAAGACTACTGTTCTTTTTTTCCTTTTTTCTCGTACCTTGGCGTGTTACACACCGGGACTGGATAAAATACAGCTCGCGTATATCACGGAGTAAAAAGGAGCGAAGACGTTTATGGTTCGAACGCGAGGCACTGACTGTTCTTGGGTAAATGTGGCTCGAAAAAGGATTAATAAAAAAAAAGATGAAACTTTGCCTTTCGCAGGACATTGCTAATGCTTACAATGTCAAGGGAACTCAAATCAAGCGACTCTGGGATCCTTTTTATAACGTGTTCCCAATAAAAATAATAGTAACTCCAGGATCTATCCGAGACTTTGAGCGATAAAATTCGTGCATACGTTTTTGCGAACAGTCTGAAGCGTCTTCGTCATTCCGACTGTGTCCCGCGAGTAGCCAAAGGTATATACATATTACAGGTATTTCGAGCCCGATATATCTAGGTACCGTTGACTATCAGGACATCTGGCTGTTTTGAGAACATGCCTCGAAATTAAACGTCTTTTAAATTGCCTTTCTGAATATATATATATATATATATATATATATTATATACGAATATATGACGACTTTACGCCCACGCCAACGATCAAAGCAAACACAATTTTTTAATTGCCCGACGTTGTATTTTACGACTACTAATAAAACAATGAATGGATACATCGCAGCGGGCTCTTCCCGGGGGATACGAATCCCAGCCGTTATTATCGCACTCATGTCGCGAGTTGTGTGCAAGCTCAAGATATATATCCGGACGTCAGAAATAAAAAAAAAATATTGCCAAAGAAGATGGAATACGAATCAGGACAGTTACAGAAATGGCGATAAACTTTGAACTTGTTCTACACAGGATTTCATTGCGTACGGACAACGATCCTGGACCATTCTATGGAAACAGGATGCTGTTAAAACCGAAACCAAAATTCTTCGGGTTGCGTCCACCGCAATTACTTATATTTCACATAAGTTTGAGCAAACAAAATCGATCGTTGATCCTCGAGGTTGCATTGGCTTAGAGGACAATTCGCTCTCCACGAGCGCGGATCATCTTGCGTTATGCGTATACCACAATATATTTTAACGATTTTAGATTTTCCTTCCGCAATGATTTTCGGCTACACGTGGGGATCGCAACATCTAATGAGACTCGTCATTAGCACCGGAACATGAGTAAAATTATTAAGTAGGCAGATACCTTTAGACGAGGAAAAAATTGGCTAATTTTTATGATTCTTTTTGTAAGGAAAGATTTCTTTACCACTTTTGAGACTTTAGGATATGTTTTATCACTACTTTTAGCTGTTCCATGGTATATTTTTATTTATACGTAAAGCTAAATAAGTAGATGAAATTCGGTATAAATCTTTTAACCTTATTGTCTAAAACATGACCCTAAATGTTTTTGAATGTTAAAAAAAGCATTTTTTTGCAAAACGTTGCTATTATTTTCGGAAAATTCATTTCTAGTGTTCAAAAGCGTACCATCCCATCGATTTTCAATATTCCTCACTTGTCCTTGGTTCATATTCTGCGTATGGGTGTTGATTAAAGGAAGGACTTAAAAATGGTGACGAAACCTTTCTTTGAAAATAACATCATGAAATTCAGTTATTTTTTCCTCGTCTAAAAGTATATCCTTAAGAAGATAAGGCCTTTAAGCGAGATATACTTTTAGACGGGAAAAAATTAAGCAGATTTGAGAGATTCTTAAACTAAGAAATAATTATTCTACATTTATCAAACTATAGGTATACTTCAATAGTATATTTAAGCATACAAAACAATTGTTTTAAATCCATTTATCATAAAAATGGTGGAGCTGTGGCAAAGTGAACTTAATTTTTTTCCGTTAGAGCGCGTATAATTTCCATTTGACAGTAATTGGAACGAAAAAAATACATATTTACGAGAAAAGCATGCATTTACAAAAAAAAATCAACATTCCACGTAAAATTTCTGTGAAATTTGGATTAAAAAAGTAGTTTCCTTTCCAACTTTGCAAAAACAATTTTCGTCAAACGGAAGATTGCTAGCAATATTTCAATTCCAGTTTTTTAATTTCAAAAACAATTTTCGTCAAGTAGAAATATTGTTATCTATATTAAGTTTCAACTCAATCGGCTCAATAGTTTTTGAGTAATCCTGCACGCCAATTTCGAAAAAGCAGTTTTGAAAAAAACGCGTTCGGAGTTTACCCTCACTCCGAATCCGAACGGTGAGGCACAGCGTTGACGGGCTGTGATGTTTAACATTTTTTGAATTTCGCTTCGAAACTTTGGAAAAATATTCTACATGTATATTTCTATCGTTTAAAGAAAAAAAAGAATCCGATCAGTTTATCGTTGTAAATGTATATCCGTGTTTAAACATTGAGCTTTTTTGAGATGGATAATTTTCAGGTGACACAGGGTGATTTATTCGGCGGGCTTGCAGTATCGATGCTCGCGTACGGACACTTCGCTGATACGTGAGCTTACCTATGTACTGTGTGTGTACTCGGTGGTTGGTACCCAACTGGGCACGATCGCGCGATCTCCCGCTGTGAACGAACTCTCTGTGACAGAATACGAGGTGTGCATACGTATGTGTCTATGTGTATGTATTTACACACGTATGTGTGACTTTAATACGCGTATGATGCCAGATATAAGGGACGTGACTTCGTGGAATAGAAATATGATATTTTCTCGGTCAACGGACATAAAAGACTCGTCTTACATGATTGAAAAAAGAGGGGCAGCAGGGGGGGGGGGGATAAGAAACACCTTTGGAAGAAAACATCGGAAATGTGCTATGAAGAAGATATGGATGCCATAGAACAGAGGCTGGCTTTCCAGTGTTTCCTCAAACGTATTTGTTGCCCAGACTTTAATCTGGCTTTGGGATATTGTGAAGTAGCCAAGGTAACATCGATCAAACAACATATCGAAGGAGAGCCTGGTAAGGCTGTGAGACTTGAAAAGACCCTCAGCCCATGAATAAATAAATCCTAGTTTTATTTATATAACACATTTTTTTAATAACAATATATTAATTAAAACATTGTGAATTATTAATAATATTAATCAATATTATGAATTATTAATAATATTAATTAATATTATTAATAATTCACAATGTTTTAATATTACTCAATATTATTAATATTACTTCATATTATTAATATTAATTTATATTGTTGATAATATTAATTAATATTAATATGTCAAAATGAATATTGGAGAAGTATAAATCAGCCAAATGATTTTTTTCGAGAATCAAATGGAATTTTGAAAAAAGAAAGATAACATAGAAAACGTGTAACTCGTTTACTCTTAATACTTTTGCGGTTTGTTGAATAATAGTGAAATTTTTCGTTTTCAATTATTAGAAAATTACTTTTTTCAATTTATTTCAGCGATTTAATTAATTTTATTTATTCAGTGTGTCTGATAATTGACGAACTATTCGAATACAATGAACATTTGGGTGGAAAGCTATTCGGAGAGTTAAGGTCTTATATATCTTTGGGTGGTCGGAGAACAAGGCTCTTTTCGGGCATTTTTTTTTTTAATACTAATGAAGTAATCAAAATGGGGTTTGGAGGGTTTATTTTACAGGAACTTTTATCCACTTTTTATTTTCCAAAAAAAAATACAAAATAACGGCACAGTCGCCAGTAGAAAGAGAAAGTGTTTTTTTGGTCCACTGGTGAACCCGTGGACGCACATGAGTACCTAGATTTAAAAAAATCGCATGCTACATGAATTTTGCTAGCAAAGTACACACAAATATGACAAAATATGTATTTCTGCAAATTCGGCACCATTCGGAAAAAAAATCGCACTTTCGACTGAAAAAACAGCCTTAATGTGTTTATAAAAATCATAATTATTAGGCGAGCGTAGAAATCGTGTGTGCTTCGCCGAAAAATCAATCTACGAAGTTGCAGTTGAAATATGAAGTCAATCGGTTAAAAATTGTAGGAGCTACGATTCCGCCCGATATTGAAGACATGGTTTAAAAAATCGCGTTTAAAGTTTCAACACTTCTTTTGGACCGCATCATGCTTGCGACACTCATACATATCAACCACACAATTATTGAGATGTTCATACATTACTTCAGAAAATAAATAAAAACAATAGATTTTTTGTTTTCAACGGTATATGAGGCCTCAAACAAATATGTACAGACTTTTTGAGTTTCGAACGAGTACGAGGGTCGAGTGTGTCATTTCTCAGTGCGGGCGGAAACGCTGAAAACGATCTTTAGTGGGGACCGAAATTCACATCGGTTTTTCGTCACGAGGAGCGCGTGCTCCGAACGAGAAGCTTTCGCATAAATGAGCGAGATTCTTTTGGTTTAGAGGCGCCAGTGATAGTCTCGGAGATTGGGCCTTACGACATTGAGGTCCGTCCGGTATTATGGTTGCGGCGTCTGAGGCCGCGGGGGGTACCGGCGCCGGCGCGTAAACTTCGTTGCGTTATGGCAATCTCCCCCCCCCCCCTCCACTCTGTCTCTCTCTCTTTTTCTCTTCCTATCCCTGATCACTTTCTCGCTCCTTCTCCCTGCTTCCCTTTCGTTCTCTCTCTTCCTCGGTTCTCTTCCCTCCCTCGCTGTCTCGTTTTCTCGTACTCACATCTCGTCTCTTCCTATCTTTCTCTCACTCACTCGTTACCTTATTTTTTCCCTCCTTTTCTCACTTACGCCTTATACTGCTTCGTTTACTTGTCTTTTTCTTCTTCACTTTTTCTCTCTTATTCTCCCTCCAGCTCTCTCTTACTTTTGGCAGTGAGTACGCCCCTCCCACGCGCACAAGAACCGCAGTACCAAAGTTCACCGTCTTCCTTCCACTCTCTCACCCTCTCTCTCTCCCTCTCTCTCCCTCTCTCTCCCTCTCTCGCTCTTCCTCTGCGTCTCCTTATTCTTCGTCTCTTCTTCTTCTTCCCACGTCCCCTTTATCGAAGGATAAAACGTACCCTCCTCAAAAACTCCCATGACTTTTGTTTCAAGGCACACCGAAGGACCACGGTCCGTGATAAATGGTCGCCCACGGTCCCTGACGAGCTCCCCGTATGCACGCGGATGTTGTGTGTCATCCTGTAGCTTGATACGGTACCCGATGCCCGTAATCTACCTCCGGAGATAGCCTTTGGTATACACCGAGACAAAGTATTACTACGGTTAACCAAGTGCGAGGTTGCGAGTAGAAAAGTAAACTTTGAAATGGATTAAGTTCCATTTATTCCTGCAGAAGTACCATTTCCCATTGATATAGTGAGAAATGTATCGAATTTGATGCATTTATTGAATATTTACTGTATTAACCATCGAAGAGCAATTAACGTACGCGTTAAATGAAAAAACTTCGATCCACCCGACCATCCGCACCACGTGGCACGGCGTGATTGGCGCAGCAGCGTGGTGGGGGAAGCGCTCCGCCTATAGTGGTGTGGTGGGGGTAGCGCTCCGCCTACATCGGCGTGGTGGGGGTAGCGCTCCGCCTACAGCGGCGTGGTGGGGGTAGCGCTCCGAATATAGCGGCTTGGTGGGGGAAGCGCTCAGCCAGTGGCAGCCCGTCTGACTGCCGCGTCACCTGCGCAGAGCCAAGTGCGCAGCTTCGTTCTGACAATGCGCAACACGGAGACAGACTTGTCATTTCAATCGGGCCTTTACTGTACGTTAGCTAGCTTTAGTGGACCTGTTAGCGATCCCCGTAACTCACCGATCATGCAAAACGGACATAGTAGTCTCACGCGGCAACCCGGTGACACACGCTTCTTCTTGCAAACGCGTATGTCCCGAGATATGAGAGGATCGTGAGTTCGCACGACCGAGCGCCACACAGGATAGATCCAAGTACTGGCTCGTGAATAACTCGAAAGTCTTATCTCTTTAGCCGATGGCAACGTCACCACGGGAGATCGCTCTTTTTCGGCCAGACAAACTCTCGTCGTCGTTCCTACGACCGGTCACGGACCCTGCTAAGTCGGATTGTTGAAGTTATCCGGTCAAGTGTCGGCAATGTTCAATAACTACATTTACAGACTTTTCGGCACCGTAATTTTATATTTGAACAAGCGTACAAAAGTTGTATACATTAATGCACGTGGGTTTTATGCTCTCCTGCACTATTGCTGTTTGTTGTTTTGGTTTGTTTGGCTGTGGAGGGTCCAAAATAAGATCCATCTCTCATAGGTGGATCTTACATCAGGCATCAGATTTTCGAAAAATCTTCGGAAAAATGTACATGCTCGTGACTCTTTGAAAAAAAGCATCTAAAAAAACCGACTGAAATTTGGATAGCTGGATTAACATGAAATGCACCATATAAAAGCTACTCATCTCTCTGTCAAAATCGTTCTTCCTCTCTACTTCTCTCTCCATCTTGCTCTCCCTTGCTCGTTTCGTAAATTTTATGGGTTAACACGACGTGGGAAGGTACGAATAAGTTCCCATACATTTCCCAAGATTCCAAAGAATCTGATACGGCGATAGTTTCTAATTTAGCCTCTTCCATCCAACACAGGGTTTTATCTATTAGAAATCAATTCACGACGATCCGATTGAAACACGAATATACTTTATGGCCGTGTGCCTTTCCTCCGTGGTAGTTTATTACGTCAGTGTCCGTTTCGTTGAGCTCACCAAGAGACCGCAAGATGTATGGCGGTACCATAATTCTTCCGTGTAACGCGGCTTCGGCTCGGTCTTTTGCGGCCGTGGATGTATGTTACTTTGTATACGTGTTTCTCCGGGAAAATATAATGTATATAATCGTTAGCTAAGTAGGACTGAACGAGCACGAGTAGCATTATAGCGTGAATGGAACACTCCATTACATGCTGCTCGATCTGGGAACGGTACTCGTAATTGAAGTGTTATCAGTGACGATAAGCCGGTGCCCAATGGATCATTCTACGGTGCATCTTCATCGAAGGTAACTGATGTTCCATTGGAAAACCACCATTGGGTTTAGCCTTCATTTTGGCTAATATTTCGAGTATTAACGTTATCTCAATTTTTCGAGAAACTCGTTTCCTTTTAAGGGGAGGCCTAGTTTCAAAAGTAGAAAAATCGCTTTTTTCAAAACCAATATATGTTGACAGTATATCATCTTATAAATGTTCCATGAAAATGTCAAGGTGATTGGATCGGGATTAAGAGATTTATAGACTGTTATGTTGACGCCCGTCGGGCCGCTCGGAGCGTCGTTCGAAACTTTAAACGCTTTTTTCTCGAAAGGACGTTTTTGAAATCAGTGAGCAAAGTATCTCAAAAACTATTCCGTTGAACTTCTAAATTTTGGGGGCTTTTTCTAGATGTAAAAATATAGTATTTCATCGAAGGATTTTTTTCGATCTAAACTTTCGATTTGATGAATGAAAGATGCCCATTTTTTCGCAAAAATCAAGACCCACTTTGAACACGCGAGATTTAAAAAAAAAAAAATGATATTTCGGAAATCCCTTCGATTAATCATAGGATAAACGAATATACTAACGAAATCTGTTTGGTTCTTTGATAAGCTGGTTCAGAAGGACATCGCTCACCGCAAAAGACGGTTTCGAGGGGTGCTTGCCGATGATTGGTTGTAAATCGATTATAATTAAATAATTTTGTACACCGAAAAAATAGTGTTCTGCAGATCATATTTTTCAAATGCATAATTCAAAAAGATTATGGATCAATGCTAAATTTTGCTACAGGCTAGACCAAACGCAGCAAGAATATATCCAATTTTGATCACCATTACATCATTTCTGCAAGACTCCCAAACACCCCAACAATCCGGGAATGCCGCAAAATTCGGTGATAAATAGTAAATCGGAATACCTGCTCGAAAAACGTCGATTTCCCATCGGCAAATTGTCACTGACATTGTAGTGATTTTTTTCGTCCTACACGGAATTTAAAGACGACCAATGAAACGCTTCATGGTATGCGGAGGAAAATACCGAGGCACCTGTGTACCGCGCACCACAATGAAACAGGATGAAATTTATGCGAATAAGAATTAGGAGTCACGCATCATCGCCGAATATTCGTGTTTAATGGCACCAATCCTGATTCGTGCGCGTTGATCGAGGAGAACTCGCAAACTCTTATGGACGGGGCTTACCAGCCTCGTTCAGTCGCTGTATCTAATACACGAAGACCTACTTGTGCCTGCATCTCATGAACGGGTTCGTTTCAAACGGGTCCAAGATAGTGTGTGGATTTTGCTGTATATTCATGCAAGTAACGCCGTGTGGGTGTGCGTTACGGTGTGTTTAAGTGTGCGCATTTTCGTGGGGAGGTATAATTGAATGTTTTGTATAATTAACCTGCGCCATAACTCAAGGTACGTCGCGTCTCCAGCCGCGGGCAGACCTCCCTCCTTCACCACGCACGCCACCGCTCTCCGATCAGCTCGATCCTCATTTCCATCTCTTTTTATCTCTTTCCCTCTGCCTCTCCTTCTCTCACCCCCCCCCCCCCCCCCCTCTGCCTCTCTCTTTCTTTCCCTCGCCTCTGACAACTATCATCCTCGGGGTATTTGTATATTCACGGACACGCGTGTCCGCAGTTTATCCACCGGTTACTCATAATAATTGTCTGAATTTACAGGGTGCCCCAAAAATCGCGACCACACTGGACGAAATAGGTAGATCGTGAAATTCCGAAGAGAAAAGTCATCATCCATTCTTTGCTCCGATGCGCGGTTAGTTAGATATTAAGTGTACAGTGACAGCCAATCCGGCGCAGCGGTGAGCCGGGAGTAGGGGTGGCCAGCCAAGTGGGGAGAGGCGAGCGCAGAGTGGATGTGCGCGCGCAGCTCTTGTTCAGTGATCGTTTTTGGCGCATCGCAATTGGCTAACACGAATTTGACGATATCTAAATAACGGCGCATCAGAGAGGAAAATGGATAAGGACTTTTCTCTCTAAAAATTCGCAATCTAACTACCCACGAAATATTAATTATTTCTCGTAGAATATCCCCTAATTTAGCAGGTACCGTACCAGGAAACGAGATTGAACTGCAACATTTAGGTACGTTTGGGGGCCGGCCTGTGTTCTTAACTCTCGAACTCTGACTGGCCCGCATAAAAAAAGTCTCATGTAGACATAACCCGGTCTGCACCATCGCCACCATCCCGAACGACCGTTTAAATAGCTATATTTTAGATTTTAGAGCGCGAGAAAACGGGCGAGGGAGGCCAACAACCTGTCAGGAGATCATACCCTTGTCAAAATAATCGCCAAGTTATGTGATACGTACAAGCTTCGAACTACACTGAATTTTTTTTGGGCGTCCGGGCTCACGAGTCCCGGCGATACTCTTGCTAAAAAAGGTTCCTTTCTTTCCGTGGGACGCACCTAGATCCTATCTCTCGAGGGACATCTCTGGTCAATTGTACCTGTCGTATTATCGTAAGTTTGATCTACATGCCTTTTCTCCATTTTTTTATTGCCCCTTTGTGACATTTATAATATTTCTACTATATTCGTATATATGTTTAATGAGATCGTACCGTTTTTCAGTATCGTAAAAATTCAACGTAATTTTTTCTGCAATACATTTTTTTTTAATCGCGTTTCGAATAACGGATTTTAATTGAATATCACTATTGTACTGTTTGATTAATAAAATAAAACAATACGAAAATGAGCAAATAAAATACCAAATAAACAACTGCACAAAATAAATATTCCAAAAACGCAATAATCTTGGATAGCTTTCAGTTTTTGGGATGGTTAAATGATGTCTCGAAAAAAACTTGAATATTTCCCTATCTAATTTCTATTCTGCACGATTGCGTGATATTTTGAACACCTATAAAATTTGTTTAGTTTTACACGAATGGTGAAAGAATACGTTTACGTCCGGAATCTTGTCAACGACCAATGAGAACCCACATAGAAAAATAAACGTATTTAATAACGCCAGGAGAGATTCCCATGCCCAACCCATTTGCCAATAAATTATAATTGCAATTATGCGGTGGGAATCACGATCTTAACGATAGAATTTTTTATTATTATTATTTATTCCGCGGAAAGAGGTGAAGATTCCTGGTTATAGAATCCTCACGGGATCGTAAATTTTAAATGTCGCGATCGGGAAATGAATTACGACGAGTCTGATGAAATAGGCAAACTCTACGACCGCGTCCCCATTAGCGACACTTGATGATTAACACTTTTATTATCTACTCTATTACGTTCCCTTTAATATTCATCCTCTTAAGGTTTCAATATGGAAATTTGAAGAAGCAATGGGAGTTGGCCTGTAATTTTCTTGTGTCTTGCAATAACTGACGCGATGCAGACGAAGCAAATGAAAATGTGATTATTCATGATCGTTCTCTCACTTGAAGCCGATTTGGCCTCTAAAAAAACGGGAGCCTCTGCTTTTTTATGCAATCAAAAAATTGTAGCTTTTTCAAACAATAGTTATCTAAAACCAAAAATAAATTGGCTTCAGAACACTCAAAGGATGAGATCGTATTCGATCGTGCAAAGTCAATAACGAAGGCTCAAATTTTAATTTGTTTCAAATTACAGACTGATTTCCATTTCCATTTTGAAATTACAATTATATCGAATATTTTATTATGCATTGAAGGCTCACATCAGAACACAGGGAGCTTCATTTGAAGTGTTAAAACCGGCCATCTCAAAGAGTACTAATGTTATAAAAAATGTGTCAACTAAAAGTTGTTTAGTTCGAGGTCCCCCTCCCCACCTTACGTTACGTGATATTTTTTTTGTATTAATCATTAAAAATGACGGTGGATTGGCACGGTCTTCCAAACCGCCGACGCTCGTGTCAGGCCGTCCGACAATATCCGATGCAACCCGTTTCGAAAATGATGCCATACCTCCTCCACTTTTAAAGATTAATAAAAATAAAAAAAAATACCATGTTATAGCCAAAAATAATAATAAAACATACCCTAAGTCTCAAAAATCGTAAAGAAATCTTTCCTATAAAAAAATTTCATGAAAATCCGCAATGTTCTCGCCCAGAGGTGTCTCCCCCCACAAGTGCATCGTTGGAATGCACCGAAAATTCTTTCTCGTTCTTCCGTCTCTTTACTTTCTTTATCATCCAAAATCTTATCCTCTTTTGAGGCTTTTTATTTCTGACCACGACCTCAAAAAAACGTTCGTAATTTTCGTCCAAATGTGCAAAAAAAAAAATTTAAGCTCTTAAACTTTCGTTGGGTTCCTGCAAGCTCCAATACCATCGGCTTCTTTCAGAACCAACCAACATTTGAACCAAGAGATAGATAGAGATACTACTGCCCTCATACAGAACAAGGCCGCATCTACAAAAAAATCGTAAATGCATTTTACTATACAGAAGAAATGACGTTGAGCTTTGCATAGTTGGAATGCACCAAAAATTAATTGTCTTCAAATAGTCATTTTTTTGGCCAACTGAGACCGTTAAAAAATTGCTCAAACGTTTCTACGTATTCTTTTCCGAACTTTGCAACTTCAATTTGAAAAAAAAATGCTTTCATTAATGATAAAAAGGAAATAATTTTTAAAAAATCGTTGCTTTCCAATGCAAACTTCAGCATCATCGGAACGATGTGAAATTTTGTACTGATACCAACGCTACCAACCAGTGCTGATACCAATGCATTTTCGATTTTTCGTGTTAGACCCTTCTTCCACGTGACGGCAGTGCAGCCCTTCGTAAAAAAAAGCACACCCTGCCGCCAACGTTATCCGCCATTTCTTCGATTCCAAATACCGTGGAGCATTCCCGATCCGCAGCCACGACAGAGCTACTCGATTATCGGCAATTTTTTATCTGCCGTCCGTTAATAATTTTGTCAGTGCATACGTCGATGCTTATCTCGTCCGGAGGGTTCTCCGAGCCTCGGTCGATTCTCACAGCGTCTCGATAGCACTCGAGCGCTAGCCGAGTGAGTAAATTGAAGAAATTCGCCGAGGGAATTAAGAGCTGGATAATATAGTATCGAGCCAATTAAGATCGTCAATGAGCCCCGGCAATCGTGATCATTAAGTATATTGGTATTTCATATTCCATTAGTGGGCCGCCCCGGGAAATTTAAAGGCGCGCTCGCCTTTTGCATTCGCGCTGATAATATATCGTTAGAGTCGTAAATCGGCGTATACCGGTGCAAGAAAACGCCTCGATTATCCTACCCCCGTGTAAAAACGCTGAATATCCCTATGTAAATAAATTTCCCCTGCCCCCTTCCCCTCCCTGTCTCTTACGGTGTACGGAGGACGATAATTTTTTGTTGCGTCGCACGTGGTGCATTGAAAAAAGCATCGTGGCAAAATGCCCGTCTCTCGAGAACCGCATATAAGTAACGGCGTACAGATGCAGTGGTAATTATGGGTTTAAAGGCGCACGTGAGTTCTTACACGCGAAACGATTCGCCCCTCTCGCTCTATTCTTTTTCGTCCCTTTCGTGACAGTGTGCCCGTGTCCGATCCATAGACCTTTATTTAACGCTTGCAGGCACAAGGGCGTAACTCGATTGTACGAAGGCTTCGACCGACCGATGGAAAATGGCAATAAACAAATAATCTTTTTTGTTTCGTGTTCGGTACGTATAGCCGCGTAAATTAGCCAATTGCATACTCGGTCTTTTTTTTGTTTTTTTTTTTGCGAGCCCCAACAGCTGGAAGTCTAATCTTTACGACCGTGCGGCTAGAATTTATTTGCCAGGTGTTGCGAAACGGAGGAGCTATGGGAAATTTAATTGTCGATCGCCGGGCGAAAAGAGCGGGAAACCTCGGTGCGCTTTTTGGAGTGTTTAGAAGCAAGTGTCATCGACGTTGTTTTTGGGAATTTTTGTTGTTGAGGATGTCGAAACGAGCGGTAAGAAAATAATTGTGACGAGGTTGGAAGGTGTGGGCGATTAAGGGGGAATATACCTTTGTACATTTTTTTTTGCTTTTTTTTATTGGCTTAAAAGGTCCCGCAACTATCCAAAAATGATATTCAAAAGGTTTTATTGTATGGTCCAGGCATCGTCGATTAACCCCTTTCGTTGGCATTGACGCAATAGTGCGTCAAATAATTCCGTGCCCCGTGCGGCAATGACGCAGTAGTGCGTCAACCTTTATTTCCCTAATTAACTTGCTCTGATTTGAAATCGGAGCCTCACACGGGGGTTTTCGGGCTCGCTGAATCCGAATTTGAAGTCAAAATTTGTAAATTCAAAATGCCGGTGCCAATATGGCGGACAAAAATCAAAAACTTTACTCGATTTAGATGAAAATTAGTACTCCGGGATTTTTGAGGTCGCTTATTACGAATCTGAACTTTAAATTTGAAAATTCAAAATGGCGGCGCTCGAATGGCGGACCGAAATTTAAAATTTTTCTCGATTTAGATAAAAATTGATACTCGGGAATTTTCGAGGTCGCTTATTACGAATCTGAAGACAAAATTCAAAAAAATTTAATGGCGGATCTAATATGGCGGACGAAAGTGCAAAAAACAGGTCGATTTGGATAAATCTTTATTTTAGATGAAATTTAGATGACGATTTAGATGAAAATTAGTACTCCGGGATTTTTGAGGTCGCTTATTACGAATCTGAACTTTAAATTTGAAAATTCAAAATGGCGGCGCTAGAATTGCGGACCGAAATTGAAAATTTTTCTCGATTTGGATAAAAATTGATACTCGGGAATTTTCGAGGTCGCTTATTACGAATCTGAACACAAAATTCAAAAAAATTTAATGACGGATCTAATATGGCGGACGAAAGCGCAAAAAACAGGTCGATTTGGATAAATCTTGGTACTCGGGGGTTTTCGGGGACGCTGAGTGTGATGCGGAACTCAAAACGAAGGAATTTTTCATGTCGAATTCAATAGCATGGAGCATAATACAATAAATAGGTGGAAATATATGAAGTGCCGAGTTTCACCTAAACCAATCTGTATTATTTGTATTTTCATTCGCCATATTTATTCGTCATTGTGAATTCCTGAATTGTGAGTTCAGATTCATAATCAGCACCCTCAAAAACCCCAAAGACAGAGAGAGGGGGGGGGGCATAGGGTCCGGGGGCCCACCGTAAAAACAACGAGGAACAGAGAGACGCAGAAAGACGAAAAAATCTTGAATCGCGGGTCGCGTTGCCGAGAGCCTGAGCATCAGAATGGCGAAGATCCGCGCTCGCGTTGCCACACTCGCGATAAATATCGTTGGTGAAAAAAGAAGATGCTCGATGATTCGGAGTATGGGGTTAACGGAGCAGAAGGTGGAGGGAGGCAAGGGGGTGAGAGGGTTGGAGAAACGAGGGCGCTACTTACGCCGTCAGGGATAATGACGGGGTGCAGGCTCGGGCTGTTTGCTTAGCGAGTAGATTAGTGAATGAATCCACAGGTGGGCGCCATCCGTCACACACACGGGATTCGAACGCGGGTCCGCCGAGAATACGGCCCCGCCTATAATTCACCGTGTGCCCGATGTATCGTGACGCTACGCTATCCCGTGCCAAAGGGTGTCTCAAAATGACCTGACATTTTTATTTACCGATAAACCGTAATGTTCGTTCGAAAAGTACGAATATTTTTATCTCAATATAAGGTACAGACATGGAGGTCATGCCGTAAAACCGGGTTAAATTTACATTAAATTGACATCAAGGGTTTGGCAGTTTTAACCCTTCTTCGACACACTGGGTCAATTCGATCCGAACGAATAAAATAAATGAAAATAAAATAAATAAAATATAATATGAAATTTATAATATAAATAAAATATAATATAAAAATAAAGTAAACAAATAACACGCGCACTTGCGCAAAATTTTCGATAATTTTTTACAACGATGCAATTTTATATTTACCGAATTTTAATTATGCGGACATATTAAGAAATGTTTAAAGTGTATTTCGGATTTTTTTCAGTAAAATCCGATCGAAGGATTGTTAAGAGCATTACTGTCAAGTATTAGGAAGGTTTACTATTAAGTTAAGGGCATTATTATCAAGTACTACAAGGGAAGTACTATCCGGGTAAAAATTGACCCAGTGTGTCGAAGTCGTGGCCAAATAAAAGTGTGTCAATAAAGGGTTAAGTGTGTGCAGCACACTTTTTCTCTATTATTGCTCAAATTTATTGTTCAAGTTTATTATAATGTTGCTAAAGGTGATTGTAACGTTGTTCAAGTTGATTTCGATCTCAACGATAATCATAAGACTGATTAAGTGCCTATAATAGTACCCTAGGTACTTGATATTTTTATGTCAAATGTTTCCTCAATAAAGATGACAATTACATTGTAAAAAATCGTTGTTTTTCCTTTAATTCCATGTATAATGCATAAAACATTATTTTTTTAATGAAAATTATGTCAAGGTGACCCTGAATCTTTGACATAAGTTGCATTTCAATGCCCTGTCAAAGAAACCCCACACTCGAGGTTATTTTGATAAAAAATATACTAAAATTGTGGGAGGGGGGGGCTTGACTTACTCATACATTTTATAGTCAAAGGTCACATTGTTCTATTGGAGCAGAAAAGGTTGGAATTTAGGATGAAAAAAAGTGTTAAATTTTTTTTTAAAGCTTGGATGTTAAAAAAAGTTACAAAAAACTTCGAAAACCTGTTCATAGTAACCCCATTTTACGGTATTGCAAAATGTTATTGAAAATTTCTTCAAAAGGGTGACCATTTGCGAATAGGGACGAGGTGTCAATTTATCGGATATTGTGTTCCACGCATAACCTCCGTGTTTGTACCTTATATTAAAATAAAAATGTTCGTACTCTTCAAATAAATAATACGTTTTATTAATAAGTTAAATTTTCAGGTAATTTTGAGACACCCTATATGTGATAGAATGCGTATACTTCGTACGGTATAATGTGTTACATTATCTCATCTCACCGGTAGGTCCGCACAGGTAAACCCTTCGCTCTACCCGTCCTTCCAATCCTCCCTTTTCCCTTTTCTCCCGTCTCCTTCCTCCCTTCCCCACGCTGGTCTACGATGCAGCACTCGCTCTCGTTTCGTTCGATTAATTCGATCGAACGTGCCTTTCTCCATGATCTCGAAGTTTGCATCGTTGGAACCCAACGAATATCGATTTTTCATCGATAAATTTCTTTTTGGCCGTTTTGGGCTATGAAAATCACTCAAACGTTTTCGCGTATTTTTACCACAGATTTTCGAGCCCGAGTTGCAAAACAAAAAGCTTCGAATAATAATGAAAGTGAAGAAATAAGATAAAAATCGTTGCATTCCAAAGATGTAAACTTCAACGTCATTTTTTTCATAATCATCGACCACTTGTTATCGATGCACGGAGAGGGGAGGGAGAAATAGAGGGAATCTTATTTTACAACGGGCAACTTTCATTTGCCCACTTTTCGCTATTAAAATTATATCGCTGTAGTGCGGAACGCATTTTTTATCGTGAAGACATTGAATTCTATAGAATTTGAACAAATTTATGTAACAATACTTTTACCGGTACTAATAGTGGGAATTAGTTTGTTTTTTTTTTATTTCGATTGATTAATTCTTAGCGAAATTTAAGAGTTGAACATTTTCGGGATAATTGCCGATAACAAATTCATAATGTAAAATTATAAGAAAAATATTATCAATAATGATAATGAATATATTGAATTCCATTAAATTCTTCGAACGAATTTATACAACAATAATTCGACCAGTGACTAATCGTTGGAATTGTTTTGTATGTTATTTTGATTGATTATTAGCGAAATTTAGGAATTAAACATTTTCGGATCAATTGGCAAGAATAAACTCATAATGAAACATTATAACAAGAATATTAACAATAATGATAATGAATATATTGAATTCTATTGAATTCTTTGAACGAATTCATATAACAATAATTTGACCAGTGACTGATCCTTGGAATTGTTTAGCATGTTATGTTGATTGATCAATTATGTGCAGAATTGAAATTTCAAATTTCCGTAACAATTGCCTCGAAAATGAATCAATAATGAAAAACTATAACAATGACCCTATCGCCAATAATAATGAATCTATTGAATTTTATCAAAATCTTTGAACGAATTTATGTAACAATAATTCAACGAGTGCTGATCATAGGAATTAATTTGTACGTTATTTTGATTAATCAATCACTTGCGGAATTAAAAAACTAAAAATTTGCAGAACGTTGGTCTCAAAAATGAATTTAATAACGAAAATCGATAATAACACTATCGACAATAATAATGGTAAAAACAACAGTAATAACCATGACAACAGAAGCAACAACGACAAAACGACATCAATATCAACAACCATAATGATACTGATAATGTTAATAATAAAAACATTAGTAACGATAAAATTTCAATTATATTTTCTTAGAAAATTGATTAGTCTTGTAAGATCTTTAATTTGCAATATTTTTTATATAAAATTGCATTAGATTTTTCCAATCACACCGGTTCGGATGAACTTTTTCGGCAAAGATTTTTTCGGTTCTTCGATTTTCGTGGCATTGCGTTATTCGGGAGTCGGGGCTGTTCACCTGTGTGGCGATCTTGGAACTAAACGGCGCGCTGACGTGGCACGAGACAGAAATTTCGAGCGGACAATATCCATCATCGCCCCCGTTTCAGGGGGATTAATAGTGGCTCACGCCTCGTGAAATAGTCGAAACAAACTCGACGACTACGCCCATAGTTCACTGGCTCCGTGGGACGGCCCGAATAAATCACAAGGTGAAAACTCATCGGTGGTCCGAATTTTGCTCATACGTGCACACACACACACACCTACTTTCCGTCGTGTTACCTTGCCAATGATTATGTTGTAGAAGATTATCATCAGGGAACAAATGCAAACGTCATCTCCGACACATTAATTTCATACGGATATTGTACATTTTGAGTGGGGGTCTTCTTCGTTTTATAGACAACGAATGAAGCTGGAATTTCGTTGTGCAATTTTTCAATTTACTATTGAATGTTTATTTTCATTTTAGGCGTATATTTGGCATTTTTCTCGTCATGTTTCGTTTACTCTCGAGCTGAGGTGCTTAGTGATAAAAGCACACAGGTGGTGATTCTTATAATATAATTAAAATAATGTATTTTCCAATTGCCAATTTTTCTTCTGCTTCTTTAATTATTTATTTGACTCCTTCATTAACAATCGTTCGAATTTTAGTCAACAGTGTCCGGCCTCGAGTTGAGCAAACCGATAGTTGGTTAAAGCAATAGCTATTTCCAAAAGTACCATAAATACTTATTACACTATGCTGCTTCGTACTCAATGATCCCTACATTCCTCAATCTCGTCACCAGGCGGGCTACACTATTTTTACGTATACTTTCGTGTACTCTTTTTTATTTGTATTTTTTATATTCGACCGATGAAATATTGAAAAATTGTGAGCAATTGAATTTTCTGGGCTGTTTTTTTAATACAATAAAATGGTGATAAACAATACGAATAAAATATTCAAAAATTGTGAGTGACTGAATATGTTTAATTTTAAATACTTTTCAAAGATATTTTTAAAAAGTATTTAAGGTAGTCCGATCGCTTCGCACTAGTCATACCACTGATCATGCTTGAGACCTGTACAATTTATATTTTTAACATGTGCAGAAAAAAATAATTTGTGATAACTAAAATTTTCCATTTGTCATCTGTTTAATGAAAGTTCACATTTCGTTAAACAAATACGAACAGATAAGTTCAAACTTCATTAGACACATCAGACAAATAAAAATAGCTATTCCAACGATTCGCGTAGTATTTCTAGGTTTGATATTTGGCAACATTGGTTCTATCTCCGTCTCTTTTTACTCATTCAGGCGAGTTTAACCTTCATGCTTTTCAAAAAAGCGTGGAAAATTCGTGTCGGCGAAATATGTCGGTTAAAAATGAAACACGTGTGGAAATTCGAATGAGTGAGATGAGGCTACGACTACAGTCAGCTGTCGCGTCTCTTTATCGTAGCAAGTGGTAATAAATCCAATACCGGAAGTTCAAATTAAACTTGATATTACATGAAAATTAGGTCAATAAGCGTATTTTTTTCTGAGAGCATTGGATGACTACAAGTGTTAAGTATGTAAATCTGATTGTCTTCAAGAATCTGACGGATTCTCACTATCGTATGCACTTTCGTAGCGACCGGAAATTGAGTTTTTGTATGTCGTCTCGAGATTCCTTCACAAAAGGACGCAATTTATATATTTTTTTTCTCTGTAATAAGGTCGATAACCGACCCCGAAATTTTACACAGACGATTATTAATATATTTATTGTGGCTCAAAAAACAATTATGAAAATCCTATGAATTGAAGCCTGTCGATAGGACTACCTTAAGAGTACTTTTTATCCAGGTGACCATTGCGACATTCGAGAAGACGGAATAATAGAAAGAATGTAATGCACTGATACGCGTAGGTTTCATTTCTTTTCAAGGGGTTACCCCCATTTGCGATTTTGAAAAAATCGATTTTTTTTATTGCATTTTTTTGAAGTGTAAGTATCTGAGAATATGTCCTGAAAATTTCAAGTCGATCCGAACAAAATTGACTGAGATATGAGCGTTGAAAGAGAAGAATCCGTGAATTGAAGAACTGAAATTGAAACTTTAAACGCGTTTTTCTCAAAATGGCATTTCTGAAGTCGGTGACCAAGATTACTCGAACACTAATGAACCGATCTTCTTGAAATTTTGCAGGCTCATTTAATACATAAAAATGTAGTCTTTAATCGTTCGATTTTTTTTTTCGAAAAAAAATGGCCGTTTTATAGCCAAAAAACGGCCGTTTTTTTTTCGTTTAAATCGAACCATTAACTTTGACTGTCCGCCATTTTGTGAAAAATGAATATTTTTTAAAATCCTTCGATTAAAGACTAGTTTATACTTATATTTGACTAAATCCATCCGCATTGTTTTTTTCAGATGATCCACTTCGCCGCAATGTTGGTCACCGCAAACCGTGTATATAAAAACATTATTTCATTGACGGCCATTTGCCACTAAACAATGTAATATTTTTCAATAAAAAAATTACTGAAAGTTCTTCAAGATGTGTTCTTCAAGATGGTATATTGATCGATTAAAAAAGTTTTGTAGTTTTCTTTAAAAAAATTCATGAAAAAGGCCTTTTTTGCGCTACAAGTGGGGGTAACGCTTTAAATTCGGATGCAGCCGAGTCAAGGCTCCGTTTAGGTCGCGTCTCGTTGCGATCTGTACGAAGGTGCACAAAGTGAGGATCTCGCTGAAGAATAAGATTGGCAGACCACCGGAGTAATGTCCGCGCTAATAGCAGTGATTACGTTAGCTCGTCGGAGAGTAGTGAAACACGCCCGCGTTCTCTTGGCGAGCGCGGACTCGAATCCCAGCGACTCTTTGCCCGGCAGCCGTGAGGAACTCGCGAAAGCCCCACAAGCCCCGTATAATGCTCTGCCCACGAATTGATGGATGTTTACCGAACTAACTGCCCTCTCGTTCCTCTTCTTTCCTCCCCCTCCCCCCTCCTCCGCGCTGCCCCGTTTTGTCGTATTTTTTGTTTGGTTCGCTTTGCCCATTGCTCACATCGCGAAGCGCCTCGAGTCACGTCGAGGAGCTACCTCAGGCCCGAGCTCGATTGGAATTCTCGATTCGTAGCACGACTTCGCATAACGAGACCGAAAACAATGTCGGAAATTGGTCGGGCTCGAATTCTTATCGCGAAATTAATTGAAAGAATATCACCAACGGTGGTGGAGAGTTGGCCGGGGCCGATACTTGGATGGGTGACCGCTCGAGCGGGCACTGACTTGCGCGCCGAGCGAGAGACGATTTTACCGGGGTTTCGATGGTGAACGCAGCTAAAGGGGAGCGAAAATATAGCCGTTTGTGCTGACTCGGCTTTTGTGCAGTTGCCCCGTACCCCCCCTCCCCCCGTACGAAGAATGTTGATATTTTAATGTCAGAGTTGAAAAAATTGAAATGTCATTATAATATGGTACATTTTGATTGCTATCCAAAATTATTTCCAATGGATTTTCAAAAAGTTTGCTTTATACTACTTATTTGCTTTGCATAAGTGCCAATTTTTCAAATTTATTTTAGGCTGGCTCGAATATATAAGAAAGTAGCAGAGAATGTTTAGAAATGTATAATACTCGTGTATGAAGGTATCAATGAAAGATAGTGGTTTTTAATAAATACCGTGGTTTGACTTAACTTCTTCTTAACTTAATCTTCTAACGTGTTTAATTGAGGTTTGACTTGAATATCGGAAAATATCGAAATCACCACTCGGACTGGTTGACGCTAGCTCGAGATCGTCGCTCTTCGTTCGCCATCTAGCGGCAGTTATTCGAACTATTCGGATGTTGAATGAGATCTCGCTGTTTTTTCGTTAACACGAATGCTTTATTTAAAAAAATCATTCCTCATGCTTTCAAACGTTTCGAAACTGCTGTGTGGTCAACTCCTCACGATTCTGCAAGTTCAGCTAGCAGCTTATTTATTTTATGCTGTGTTGAATATATTTAAGAACATAGCAGAGTATGTTTAGAAATGTATAATAAATGAAGATCTCAGTGAAAGACTCTGATTTTTAATAAATACAGTGGTTTCACTTAGCTATACACTATTATTTCTACAACTTCCATCTTCACTTTCAAGCTTCTAACGTTTTTAATGAAGGTTTGACATGAATATCGGAAAATATCGAAACCACCACTCGGACTCGTTGACGCTAGCTCGAGATCGACGCTCTTCGTTCGCCATCTAGCGGCGGTTCTTCGAACTATTGGGGTGTTGAATAAGTTCTCGCTGTTTTTCCGTGAAAATTGATGCCTTATTTTTAAAAAACCATGCCTAATGCTTTGAAACGTTTCGAAAGTGTTGTGTAATCAACTCCTAATGATTCTGCAAGTTCAGCTAGCGTCTGACGTGAGTCTTCATGAAGTAATGCCTCCAATTCAACACATCAAAATCATTATTTTTTAAGCGTCTAAACCAATCTCTGCGTGCTGTTTCCGACAGAGTATGGGCGCCGTATATCTCGACAAGAATTCTGTGTGCCTCAGCTGCAGATTTTTTTTTGAATAAAGGAGTGCAGTAGCATTCTCGGTAAATACTCTTTTTTGGCGCGAAATTTGACGTGTTCAACACTGTGAAAAAACAGTTGTTTACACTTCGGCGAAATTACATACGCTGAATTTCAAGCTTGCTTATAGTACTTCTTTACAGATGCGCCATCTTAAACAACACGGGCGCATTCCAGGTAACGCCATCTGTTGGAAAACAGCGAGAACTTATTCAACGTCCTAATACAAACGTTCGCGACGTTAGTTACTGCTTGAACCTACCTCGAATCTGCAGCCAATCACTGCAGCTTCGATGGACCGCCTGTCAACGAGTGCCAGTAATTCGAGCGCAATATCTTGGAGTCCGAATCCATTGAGACAATACAGAAACAACTGGGTTAGCAGGCCGCACTCTTTATCCTCCCAATCGTCACTCCTACCACAATATAAATCACTTTTAGAGCCACATTCGTTTTCCCGCACACAGCCACCCTCTCCTCCCCCCGGAACATTTCTCTCGTCGCTTCGTTCCGAGTTCCCGAAGAGTTCGCAAAGATTTCTATCGACGACCGTCCGAATTTGACGGATCGCCCAGGTGGCGTCGTGACACGAGCCAGCGTTGAACAAAAACAAAACCAAACGAAAATTAAAAAAAAACTCCACGTCAGTTCGTACACGCGAAATGCACTCGAAGAAAGTTGTAGGTTCGTATTAACGCGAGGAATATTTTTCTTATTCCCTCGTAACAATAAATAATATCGTAACAGGAGCAACGGTAGGAGCACACGAATGAGTCCAAGTGCTGACGCACACGCACAGGCATCACTCTCCATATATATGTGCAAGGTACAAATGAGGACGTGCACGTATGTATATGAGGAAAGTGCCATTGCGGTTATTTATCACCGCTGAGAGCATTTGCAAAAGTAGCGTAGCGAGGCTCGAAGTGAGTCGAGATCACGAAAGATAAAGACGATGTTGGAACCGAGGGAGTATCAGGACTCGTTGTCTCGAGAATAATGCCACGAACAAAAAATGTATATATATATATATATATATTTATTTATTTATTTTATTATATATAATTATATATATTTATATTTATATATATTTATAAGAGAATAATGCCACGAAATATATATATATATATCTTTCAAACTTGATATATCCATTCAATGTTGGCTATCAATACACCTGGTCGTTTTGAGGACGGTCCATACGTTTTTAAGGGGTTAGAGTAGTGTGAAAGTAAAAAAAAATCGATCGTCGCTATTGAAGTTGACGTTGAAGTTTGCACCCTTGGGATGCAACGAAAATTACTTTTTTTTCAATTTTCCAATTTTCTTTCGGCAGACTTGTGCTACGGAAATTACGCGAACAATCTTTAGGATTTTTATTCAGCAATTTATAACCTTTATCTGCAATACGATTTTGGATAATAATGAAAATAAGGAATTAAGAAGCATTTTCATTGCCTTTCAACGGTGCAAACTTCAACCCCATTAGGCGCTCGAGGCATCTCAAATTGAAGAGGAAGATTCAACATATGCTGTAGGAATCGCAGATTAAGGCCTTAAACATGTTTTTCTCGAAACTATGTTTTTTAAAACGGTGTACACGATTTCTCGATATCTACCGAAAGGATTGACTTAAAATTTGGTACACTTGTTCAGTGTAATAGTAGTTCAGACTTGACCGTCGTTTTTCTTCCCAGCGATGTTTTTTTCATTAGTTATTAAAGAAGAATGTCATGCTGCCTCGAAAAATTGCAAAAAATTCTAATTTTTGTTTTGTGACGACTAGAACAGGATAAGAAAAAAAGCTCTGGCAAGTCTTAGCCAATATTATCTATTTTAAGAAAAAAAAAAAAAAACTCGTTCTTTTGGTTTGAGATCAAGCAGGTGGCCAAAACCAAGTACACCGTTGAGGTCCGTTCGAAGGTCCTTCACGAGATTGTTTGTAACTTTAATTATTAATATTTTTAAATGAAATTTTATCAATATACATACAAATAAATGTCCAATCCATTTTTAATAATCTTATTAATTCCTTCAAAATTAATTACTTCAACTATCCCAGATTTTTGGCCTGTCACAGTAGCCCCCTTAAACGAACGGCTGATTTTCGCGCCAGAATCGTCCTTGAAACGACCTTCGTGTAAATACTCTTACAATACCTTATGCCCCTTTATCTTCTCTCGTTACTCTTACTCTTGCTACGAACACATACATTCATCCAAAACTGATTTTGAAGGCATGGCGATTTCCGTAGACTCGGGTATGGAGACAATTGGCTACTTTGGAGACGGTCCCCGAAGTAGCCTCGAACGACCTTATACCGTACGTATTTCGGAATTCTCAATGACTGTGGTTAGCTGCTCGGTAAGTGCTGTGGTAATTATAGCTGCATTATTATAACGTCACCGGCAATACATCAGACTCGAGGAGATACTATGTACGTCATATTGCATACATATGCATAGGGGAGGAGAGAGAGAGAGAGAGAGAGAGAGAGAGAGAGAGAGAGGACTTGAATACTTAAAATCGCGATAACTGACAGCTTACATAATCCGCCCCGCTGTCAATCAGACTCATTTCCTTACGTTAAGGCAACACTTGTTATTTATTCGCCCGGCAGTTTATTCGATATTAATTACTCGACGAAACCGAAGACAGCCACTCGTTAAAGCGGTGTAAAGTGTGTAACGGCAAAACGACGTGCTTTATTTATTTTCTTCACGTGGCACGAAAAAAGAAACGAAAAGAATCCGAGTCCGGGAGGATTTCACAATTCAATAATTCACTCTCGTCGATGGCAAATCGATTCGCGGCAATTTTTCTCAACGAAATTCTTCACCGGGTTGTCTCGACGTAAACATTTTTTTGTTACTTTCCAACACAAAAATTGCCGCTTTTCTTCACTTTTATCGATTGCTTTTCTTCCTTTTATTCTCAAGGTTTTGTGATATTTGGCACAGTGTGCCGAGAAATTCATCGTTGGGAAAACATTTCCCGAGAGCTACCAAATGACTCGAGTTTATATGGACACGCGCACCTGCCCATCGAACTCGACGTTCGGGCATAGGCAGACGAAAAAAATCACTTTTCAACGTCGTGGGTAGGGTCGTTATTTGTTTTATATATTAATGCTATCCACGGACTATCAATAATTCACGGGACGTAATCGTACGGCGCCTCCGCTGGGTATACTCTGGCTTGTGGTATTTGATATAGCCAAATACTATTCGCCATATATATATATATATCTATATATATATATATATATATAGATATATATTTACATACATACATACATACATGCATATATATATATATTGGGCAGAAAGGAGGACCGTGTAAACGATAAATCACGATAAATACGTTTGCCCGAGCCATTATAACAGGAGAGAGAAAGATAGGGATGAAAAGAGAAAGGATCATGGCAGACAAGGTTCGAAAGGGGGGGGGGGGGGGAGGGGGGAGAGAGAGAGGAAGCTCCATGATGGCTAAGAGAGAAAGAGATGGAGAGAGAAGGAGGGGGAGGGAGAGAGAAAACACACGAGGCGAGTCCGAAGAGAAAGACCTGGACGGTGAGGAAATTTCTCGCAGGATATGCATTCCCGCAACCACAGGACAGGCAAGGAGAAGGAGGGGGGTAGGGCAAAACTCCTCGGTAGATTCTCTACCGCTCGCCACGTATTACGATCGCTTAAGGGGTTACCCCCACTTGCGATTTTGAAAAAATCGATTTTTTTTTATTGCATTTTTTTGAAGTATAAGTATCTGAGAATATGTCCTGAAAATTTCAAGTCGATCCGAACAAAATTGACTGAGATATGAGCGTTGAAAGAGAAGAATCCGTGAATTGAAGAACTGAAATTGAAACTTTAAACGCGTTTTTCTCAAAATGGCATTTCTGAAGTCGGTGACCAAGATTACTCGAACACTAATGAACCGATCTTCTTGAAATTTTGCAGGCTTATTTAATACATAAAAATGTAGTCTTTAATCGTTCGATTTTTTTTTTCGAAAAAAAATGGCAGTTTTATAGCCAAAAAAAGCCCGTTTTTTTTCGTTAAGATCGAACCATTAACTTTGACTGTCCGCCATTTTGTGAAAAATGAATATTTTTTAAAATCCTTCGATCAAAGACTAGTTTATACTTATATTTGACTAAATCCATCCGCATTTTTTTTTCAGATGATCCACTTCGCCGCAATGTTGGTCACCGCAAACCGTGTATATAAAAACATTATTTCATTGACGGCCATTTGCCACTAAACGATGTAATATTTTTCAATAAAAAAGTGACTGAAAGTTCTTCAAGATGTGTTCTTTAAGATGGTATATTGATCGATTAAAAAAGTTTTGTAGTTTTCTTTGAAAAAATTCATGAAAAAGGCCTTTTTTTGTGCTACGAGTGGGGGTAACGCCTTAAGACTCCTGCTCGTGTGATCAATCGCTCGAGATTCTACGAATTGCCGCATCCGCGCTGTGCCTGCCAAGAGAAAGCGCGCATCGGGCCAGTGCAAAATCGCTTCGTCCTTTGCTCGCTGTCTTTTGGGGACCATAAACCGGCGAAATTGAATCGGGGATGACATTTGGAACAGACAGACTCAATTTGATCAGAAATTGGACCAGCTGCGAGGAACTGCACCGTGTTTTGTTTTGGAATATTAAAAAATTATAGGGATTTGGAAAGTACGATTTTTAAAATGTTAATATAAGGTACGAACATGGAGTCTCTGCAGAGGTTTACTCTTGACGAAATTTACAATAACATTTCGGCATAATTGCGGACTAATTTCATCAATGGTGCGTCCAGGTGCTTCCTTGAGCTCTGGAATGGTCTGGGGATCATTGGCGTGCACTTTCTCTTTCGGAAAACCCTGAAGAAAGAAGTTCAGAGGCGTCAAATCGCATGATTTCGGTATGGATGTATATACAGGGTGCATCTCAACTACTAGTTTTCCGTTCGTGAGCAAATAGGGTGTCTCTTTCCAAGCAAAACGCTACTTTTTCAAAAATGTCGTACGACAAAAATTGGCCGAGATATTCAAGAGTAAAGTCCAACGGTGAGTAAACAATGAATGCACATTCGGGCAAGGGGATTTGAACTTTCAATTTTGAATTTTGAATTTTGAGTTTTGAACGTTATCCTTTCGTCCAAATGAGGTATTCAATAGTAAATAAAAGTGTTCAAACAATGTTATCCATTGTTTCCTCAAAAGATCGTTAGATCTTTAGATCTCTCAAGTAAACAGTGGACAATATTGTCTAACACTTTTTATTTATTATTTAATACTTTATTTGGGTAACCGGATAAGGGTTGAAATTGAAATGTCAACACTCGAAATTGAAAGGTTCGACTTTCAATTCCAATTTCAATTTAACAAAAATCAATTCTTCAGAACTTCAGAACTTTACTCGTGAATATCGCGGCCAATTTTTGTCGCACGACATTTGAGGATGTTGTGTCCGAAATTGAAAATGGTAATAACATTTTTTTTTATTTGATAGGTCATTATGTAAAACATTTGAAAGGTTGTGGAAAAATTTCACGACGATTAGGAAGCTGGGTACTGAGGAATTAGAATTCACAAATTACACGCAGCCTTATGGAAACTGAAGTAACTTTGCAATTATTATTTTTTTCTTGTTATAAAGAATGATGCCAAAAAAACTTGAGGAAAAACATATAAGATCATAGCGGCAACGTTGCATATACCGAAAGTAGCGAGAAATTTAAATACTAATTTTCGTTCACGGACGACGTCGTTTCTTGCACCATAAAGCCACTTTTGTTTTTGATATATTTGAAATAAAAAAAAACGATCATTCATAAATATTTCTTCTATTTCTTGACAACAAATAGCAAAGTTTGCTATTCGCTAATAGAATTGCAAAGTTACTTCAGTTTCCATAAGGCTTCGTGCAATTTGTGGATTCTAATTTTTCAGTAGCCAGCTTCCTAATCGTCGTGAAATTTTTACACGACCTTACAAATCTTTTACATAATGACCTATCAAATTTAAAAAATCTTATCACCATTTTCAATATTGGACACAACATCCTTAAGGGGAGCGTAGGGTTCGCACTTTTGAAAAATCGATTTTTTTTTGTCTTTTCTCATAGTTAAACATTTCAAGAATATAATCCCAAAATTTCAAGTCAGTCAGAGCAAAACTCTCGAAGTTATTGGCTATTTAGTTCCGCTCCTCTAACACTGTAGCTCGCGTTTCAAACTGTAGCTAACACTTGAAACGCGTTTTTCTAGAAACCACTTTTTCAAAGTCGTGTTCACTGCCATTTGAAAACTACATGACCGATTTATTTCAAACTTGGTACACACTTTCTACACATTAAATACCTCCCCCCAACGGTTAGTTTGAGACTTTTTTTTACATTGAGGGGGTTTTCCACCCCCAAAATGGGGGAATTTTTCGTGAAAAATAGCACTTTTCACTTTGCACGACCACCAAAAATGTATAAATGAAAAAAAAAACTTATCAAAGACCGTTGGGAGGAGGATCTGATGATACTTCGACTAAATTTCAATGGTACTTGATTTCAGATCATTTCTAGCCAAGATACAGTGAACACCGCAAATCGTGTTTTTCCAAAGGCGTTCTTGGAAAAGCTTTGCCACCGGCTTGTTCGTGGATACTTTCGCGTACAAATTTCACGGAATATTCTTGAAATGACACTTAACAATGTACAAAAGGTTTCAATAAATTTACTCTATCCATATAGATGAAGAAAAAAATCGCAAAAAAGTGTTTTTTTTCACCCTACCCTTGCCTAAAAAAAAAGGTTTTGCTTGGAAAGAGACACCCTATATGCTCACGATAGGAAAACTAGTAATTAAGATACACCCTGTATATATACACCCACGCAAGATTTCGGAACATCTATTTTCGATTTCGTTAACGAGCCCTCGAATTCACAAGCTGACCGCAGTCGATGAGAGCGATGCTCTTCCATTTCGATTCGAAGATTCAAGAAATCCGTGAGGAATATACCCGTCGATGGAACCGGTTGAGAGCTTCAACGTTGGCCTATACGTTGACAAGCCATTTCGTTATCGTCGCAAAAAAAAAAACAATAACGGATCGAGAGCTCTTCCGAAGTATTTGTTCCAGGGTGGCGAGGTTGAGTGTGGCACCGTTCGATGCAATCACGCGCGGGCCTCAATCTCGGCAAATCGCACGAGCCACGAGGCGTCCAAAAAATAATTCAACTCCGCCGCTTTATGGAACGAGATTCGATGAGCCGTTCGAACCCCCGCAATCTTGGAAGGCTTTCAGGCCTCGATCGAGCGAACCTCCAATCGGTGACAACGAGGAAGGCACCGAGAGTGCCAAGATCGTGGAGTGATGAGGACAAAAATAACGAGATTCGTCGACTTAGGTGGGTCGAAAAATTGCATTTTCTAAAAATTTTCTTTCGACAGTATCACCTTTTAGCTATATTCCCTGAAAATTTAATTGGAATGCTCCTCACATTGAACGAGCTACCGGCTTCCAACAGTCGGCCGGGTACCAGCACCATACTTCAAACTTTAAACGCGTTTTTTCTCGAAACACTGTTTTCAAAGTCGGTGGACATGATATCTCGAGAACCACGCGATGAATTTTCTTCAAATTTACCGAAGACGCGATGAGAACGATTCAAAGGTCTTTGACGATCTCACATGTCAAAAATTGAGTTTCATTTTTCAATAGTTACGTAAAAATGACGATTTTTTTCATAAATTTTCTATGCTCGAGTTTCGATTCGTCGCCACGTTGTAGAAAAAGATTATTTTACGTATCGACGATCGTCAACGACTCGTATCTATTGTCAACTTGAATAACCCGTTCGGTTTTTAGATTTCGACTGGACGGTTTAAGCTGGAGAGTGTCCACCGCCAAGCGTCGCGAAAAAAAAAGTTTTTCTGTATTTTTTGGTGATCATTTTAAACGCTCTCAATACATGTACCTTCGCGGTAAAAAAAACTCCATTTCTTATACACCCTTTCCCAAAACAAAAAAAGCATTTTGGCGATTTTTTCGGGTCTCTAGGTAGAATACACGAGGCTTTGTTCAACTCAACACGAACCCTTGAACTTTCTTCCTCATTGGGCAGATAAAAAACCGCTCTCCAAGTTCTAGGACGACTTTGAAGCCCCAAAGGAAAAGTGACATCGCCCCGTAGGAATCTTCCATTGAGTTGTCCAAAATGACTCGGGTCTCCATCGAGATAGACTTTAGCTATCGGGAAAAGATATTTCTCGAATAAACGGCTAAAGATTTAAAAAAAGACGGAATGCGCCAGTAACTGGGCCATTCCCGTCAATTTGCCGCAGCCAGAAGAGCGAGACGGTGCGTACAGCGGGGAGCGCTCAAGAACGAAGAGGAGAGAAGGAAAAGCCACCAATGTGTTCACTCGGCTCTATACTGTGGTCGTAGAGTGTAGAAGGCGCTCGGGATTATAGCATAGAGAAAGGAGAGCGGAGTATAGCGTGTGGAGAGGTAGGGCCCCGCGGGAGGCTCATAATTGCCGACCCTGAAGATCAGTTCGGGCCCCCATGGGGCCTTATATACCTCTGTTTGTTTTATTCCTCGGTTATACAAACCGAGCGAGATCTACGACCGATATATGATAATCGTCTCCCTGGCTAGAGATGCTCCGTTCACCTCTCTCATTCTCTCTCTCTCTCTCCCCCTCTCTCCCTCCCTCTCTCCTGTTTCCTATGTTCGTTCTTCTCCGCTGTATGATCTTGTCAGGACTGCGACGCTTCGAGCCCAGCTCACGAACTCTGTTGCTGTCGGGAGGTCGAAAGTTCCAGCGCATCTCTTAGAGCATGAGCGTTGCATGGACTCGGAAAGAGACAGAGGGAGAGAGCGAGATGAAGAAACGGACTTCACGTGTATGAGATGAACGCTCTTCTGCCTTGATTTCGTTCATGCTCTGCTAATCGTCAGACGACTCCAACAGAAAGGTGAAGACGATCCTGATACGTTCGTCTTCTCGAACCGGTCGTGGATGGTGCTGGCCCCGAACATTGCCTGGACGAAAAGACAACCTCGTATCAATGGGGGCACCTGCTACACCCCTCGAGGTGGCGGAACAAACTGGCAGGTCAAAAACCTGACGGGAAACGTCGTCCAAGCGGATGGAAGCTCTGGCCACGTCTCATCACTTACGGATCACATTCGTTCGTTAATTTCAACCTTCTCACCGATCACGTATGATGGATATTCCCTCGTTTTTTATCGCTACCCAATGCCTGCCGAGTTCTCACTCGGTGCCCATCCGGTCTCCTAGACATCATCGGAATCAAGCTCAAATCTCATACGTCAAGGGCACCTGCTCGGATCCTCAACGGAGTTCCCGCATCTGAGTGAACGTCTTGCATATCGCCCGCTTCGCGCGAACCGAGAGAACTTGAGAAATGACCACCGCACGCCATGAATAATTCAACATATAATTGAGATAACTGGCGGCCGAGAACATACCACATTCGGTCACCGGAGATTCCGGGCCCCGGGACTTTTGTGCCGGATTCCAACTTGATTTTTTGAGTCATCGCTCGCATCTGAGTCGACAATGGGAACGGAGAGATGTTTGGGTCAGTGGGTACTAGAAGCAGTCACGTGTCGTGCGAAAGTCACGAAAAACTGGAATCTGACTGCGAGTATGATAAGAACAACCAAGTGGATGAATTGCTTTTTCCGGGAATACACGTGACCATCGGCACGTGGAAGGGACCACTAAAGTGTCTCCACGGGTCGTGTTGCGGAAGGCCATTGCATCGATGACCGCGGAAGACTACTTTGGTTCTGCAGCCCCACCAATGCTAATAGGGGACAAGCAGCATATTTCGGATAGTTGCTTTATATCGGATAGTGGACAGAAAAATTCTCAAATACATCAAACGATATCTAAACTATATCTCACACAAAAAGCACCCCAAAACTCACGCCTATCCATCAGCGTATGTCTGTAGATAGTTACAGCAAAAAAAAATTCCGCCACCTTTTTTTGTAAAATCACCAGAACTATTGCTAAAAACTATCAGGAACTATAGAACTCAGCCGCATGTACAAAGAACTCCAGATAATTTATGGTTTTCTGGAAAATGATCTGCTACGGAAAGTTAGCAGATCATTTTTTCAATCACCTTTGTTTTTGATTAAATAACCAAAACTATTGCTAAAAACCATCAGGAACCATAGAACTCAACTGCACGCGAAGAGAACTTTCACTTAATTTTGATCTGCTGGCAAATGCTCTGCTAACTTCATTGGCACGGATAGTGGACTATCTCGAGTCTTCCTATAGCGACATCCGTTTCCAGTTTTATACACTAATAACTAGTCGTAAGATGTCGCCGCTGCAAATCGTTTGGTTACCTGGCAACAGAAATCGCATAATATGTTTGATAATAACTACAAAGGCAAAACAATAAACGTTTTGTTTTATTTTATATGAAAATATAACCGAAAATATTCAAATGTAATGTGTAAAATAATTATTAGCATTCTGTTGTATAAAACATTTAGGACATAAAATCGTATCATTTAAAGATCTTAGCAATTGTGTTTTTTCTTTGCAATTTCAAAACAAAAGTGTCCGATATATGGTGCCTCTCCCCTTCGAACCATTTGAACGGCTCTGCAAAAGTGCAGGCCGGAGAATCTGCCGCTAAACCGAATGATACGGATACGTTGATGTCCAGATCGAGGTAAGCCAGAATGATCTACGATCAGACGGACCCAATTCGGATCGATCTGAGTTCATACCGATCTCGACCACATCGTGTAAGAATAGTTCACCAAGGGATGTCAAGTCCTTCAACTGCGTCAGTTTAAAGAACATACCCAAAAGTACAAATAATTGGATTCAGCTGAACCATTTCACCACATTCACCTTGCATTTCTCTTTTGAGAACCTGAGTAGTTTACGTAACTTTTGAAATACGGCAGCGGTATATCGATTCTGCAATTCATCAAATAGATAAATAGCATTGGAACATCGCAACGAGCCTCGGTCTCAATGGGTCTAGTCAATTTGGAGCGCCCTGCGTGCAAAAATTAATGCATCTATCTTCGACAAATACCAGAGACCTTGTCGCAAGCGCATTTCAAAGGTAACTAGTTATAGTGACTGCGCAAGTCAAATGAGCAACGCGATGGCTACTATGTGAACACAGTGGGCGAATAAACTCTGCTTTTAACAGAACGGTAAAAACATGGTCGTTTTCTTCGTCAGTACAACTGCGATGAACCCAAACTTCGATTGCACTTTCTCGACCATCTGCAGACTCTGATGTTCTGAACATCCAGTAGAATTGCAGTCCAATTAACTTGGATTATATTCTTGAGTTTCCTAAGTCATTTAAAGTCAAGTGTGTGCTGTCAAATCTGCAGTGGGCGGTCTTCGATTCGGTGACATTTTCAAGATCCTGAAACGTCATGTGGATGATGGTTGGTGACTTACCTCGCAGTCGATCTTCTTGAACTCCGGATCGTCCTCGTCGACCTCGAAGTAGAGTTCGGTAGATGTGATGGAGACGATGCCAGGTGCGACGATTCCAGGCGCGACGATCTTGCCCTTGGTGCTGATGTTGACAGGACCTGGGATAAATTGGATTGAATGTTCGATGCCTTTGCATCAGTTGGGATCAGTGTTTGGAATAATCGTCACGAACGTCAAGGACGAGAAAGAGCACGAGAGCCAAACGTATTGGGGTAGGGATGGGTGGAGCAACTAACCGGTAAGATCGTTATCGAGATCACGATCGTCCGATAGTAATTCACTGTCGTCCATGAGGTCGGTTGACTGCAGTTGTTGCTGATGGACACGGGATGCTGCCAAATGGGCGTGGAACTCCTCTCGCGCTTGAAGGATCGCATCTTCGGGTGCGCCGTGCTCCAATGCCGCTTTCAGTGTCGCTTCCGGATGACTCGAGCCCAACGGATTATGGACGAAACGCTTTCGTCTACGCGCATCATCCTCCCAGGCGTCGAGCTTCCAATATTCAGCCAGTCTGCTTTCAAAAATGATTCTCTCTTATCTCACTCCCGTTTTCATCGTTAGAAGGAAAGTAATCTAGGATGTTGAATGAGATCTCGCTGTTTTTTCGTTAACACGAATGCTTTATTTAACAAAATCATTCCTCATGCTTTCAAACGTTTCGAAACTGCTGTGTGGTCAACTCCTCACGATTCTGCAAGTTCAGCTAGCAGCTTATTTATTTTGTGCTGGGTTGAATATATTTAAGAACATAGCAGAGTATGTTTATAAATGTATAATAAATGAAGATCTCAGTGAAAGACTCTGATTTTTAATAAATACAGTGGTTTCACTTAGCTATACACTATTATTTCTACAACTTCCATCTCCACTTTCAAGCTTCTAACGTTTTTAATGAAGGTTTGACATGAATATCGGAAAATATCGAAATCACCACTCGGACTCGTTGACGCTAGCTCGAGATCGACGCTCTTCGTTCGCCATCTAGCGGCGGTTCTTCGAACTATTGGGGTGTTGAATAAGTTCTCGCTGTTTTTCCGTGAAAATTGATGCCTTATTTTTAAAAAACCATGCCTAATGCTTTGAAACGTTTCGAAAGTGTTGTGTAATCAACTCCTAATGATTCTACAAGTTCAGCTAGCGTCTGACGTGAGTCTTCATGAAGTAATGCCTCCAATTCAACACATCAAAATCATTATTTTTTAAGCGTCTAAACCAATCTCTGCGTGCTGTTTCCGACGGAGTATGGGCGCCGTATATCTCGACAAGAATTCTGTGTGCCTCAGCTGCAGATATTTTTTGAATAAAGGAGTGCAGTAGCATTCTCGGTAAATACTCTTTTTTGGCGCGAAATTTGACGCGTTCAACACTATGAAAAAAATGCTGTTTACACTTCGGCGAAATTACATACGCTGAATTTCAAGCTTGCTTATAGTAGTTCTTTACAGATGCGCCATCTAAAACAATACGCGCGCATTCCAGGTAACGCCATCTGTTGGAAAACAGCGCGAACTCATTCAACGTCCTAATATCATTAGTCGCAGAAGTTCTTTGGAATGTTCCTAAGTAAATGCTCAAGTAACTGTTTGACTATGAAATGCGAGCACAGCTCACATTTCATTCGCTGCCTGAACAAGCCCTCGACAAGCAATAGCCGGTATTTCAATTAATCTCAAGGCAATCTTTATGCCTGTATTCAAATGGAGATGTCGTGTTGCGGGGGTTAATAAAGGAAAAACCAAGAATGCCTCTCGCTGGACTCACTTGGCGGCCATTGGATCCATGTAGCCCCAAGCTCCGTGCTTGTTCGACAGTATGTTGCGAATTTTTTCGAGCAGCCTGCTGGCTATAACGTTATCGCGTCTTCTCGCCGCTGTTATCAGGTGATCGCACATTCTTTCTTCCTCTCTACGATCAAGAAGACTCTGGGCGCATTGAGACTGCGAGAAACAAAAATAAATAGCGTCTCGTTCGGCGTGCTTTTCTTTCGATATAGAAAAAGTTTCACGATAATACGTGACCACGGAGGAATAAGAGACGACGGGAGGGAACATTTACCTCGAAGTCTGCGTGCTTCAGGACGTCATCCGCGCGCATCCTGTTCAATATAAATTCCGCCTCGTTCGCGACACGAACAATGTGATCTTTCATCGCGTGGGAAAGCAATCTACGTAAAAAATATTTCGTTTTTTTTAATCCCATTTTCGAAATATATTCATTTCACTACTTAAAAAAAATACATCATCGTCGCTTTATTTCGGAGGAAAATCGGTTGCTTTAATTTTACGAAAATTTCGCGCTTACCTTCCCTCGTTGATGAGCTCTATGAAAGCGAGACCGGCGTGTTTTTGCAACGAATTTTGCCACTCCTGCGAGCACAGAAGCATCACGAGCTCCACGACTGAATTGCTGTTCTTGAAGGTCGTCAAACCTTAAATTGGCAAGTGTACGTGAAGTGAAAATTCAGTTTGCACAGGAAGAGTCCCGTCGAAGAGCGAAACGATTTAACGAAGATCCGCCGATTTATTGCCACGCGTTCGATACGGGATAAAAATAGCACGCATGCGATCGCAAGCTTGCACGTATACATACATACATATATATATGTATATTTATTTATTTGCTTGACGAAGAATTAAATTGTGCGGAACGAGGATTGAATCGTACTCGAGTGCAACTCACGGCATACTAATTCGCAAAGTTCACGTGGAATATGAATTTGCTATATCGACGAGATCATTGCCCGATTCACTGCAGCTACGTTCCGAGCATTCAGCAGTTGTTTTTTTTTTCTCGAAATCTTTTTAAAAAATCCCGCGATCGGCGAGGGAAAAAATTTGAAACGCGTACAAATAAAAAATGCATATTTTTTGATGAATATTGACGCTGTACTATTCATTCGTGACGATGCCCTTTAAATTTCATCCGATTTCGTGCTCGATCGTACGATTCGATTTTTCGCTGTGATAAAACGAAATGCCTCCCCGTACCTTTACCTTCCATAAGTAGTTCCTGGCCGTGGGATCCAACGAGGGTCTTGGAGAGAAACGGCGCGAAGTCGACCATGATCTCACGTAGAAGTGGACAAACCGAGCCAAGCGCCATTTCCAATTTTTGCGTGAGGGAAGCCTCGCGCGAGGGCGTCGGCACCGGAATATGTTCCACGAGGCCCTTTATCGGCAGATCATCGGGACGCGGTGAAGCGGCGCTGACCACCAGCCTGTCGGGCACTCGAACTACGGATATTTCGGCAGTTGGCTTCTCGCCGCGTCCAGGGTCACAAAGGTTCTCTTGTTCCAGAACATTTCCCTCGCTGTCTGGATCACCTATTTTTCAACAAAAACCCTTCACTTCAAACCCCACTTTCGATATTCCATTGGGTCGACCTACGTAACCTCGGAAAACATTTTTTTGTGCTTTTTTTCAAAGATAACAAAGAGGCTTCAGGGGTTGGCGAAAAAATGAATATTACCAATATTCGATAATTAGACTTTTGTATAAATGCCACCAAAAAATGTTTGAATATTAATTTTTTACAGATTCAAAGTTCCGCTTGATTTTTCTTTTTTTTCGTTGTTTGTTTTCGCTAATATTTTAATATTTATGTTACTCTAATTGCTAATTTTTCCAATACTCCGATATTTGTCTTATATTTTTTAACCCTTAAGGATTTGAGACACTAAATGGCTGTTACGCATATGGAAAACCGGAAAAACTCAGGGAATTTTGAAAAATACTCTGGAATTTTTTCAACGTTTACTTTTTGCAAGAATCACGAAAAATGAAACCGACTCGAAAAAAAAACTAAAAAGAATGAAAATAAATATTTTTTTATATATATATATATATATATACGAAAATATTTTTATTTATTTATTAGTTTTTTAGTTTTTTCAACCGACTTGAAAAGAAACTAAAAAGTATAAAAATAAATATTTTCGTAAATAAATATTTAGTTAAAAAAACTAAAAAACTAGTTGAAAAAAAATATTTAAATATTTATTTTTATACTTTTTAGTTTTTTTTTCAACTATTTTCAAGTATTTTTCAAGTATCCAGTATTTTCGTGTGTATATATGCATATATATATATATATATGCATATATATATATATATATATATATATAAATATTTATTTTTATACTTTGTAGTTTTTTTTCAAGTCAGTTTCATTTTTCCCGTTTCCTCGTCGTCTATTTTTTAGTTTTTAGTTATATACATACATATATGTATATATACATATATATACATATATTAAAAATATACGAAAATATTTATTTTTCTAATTTTTAGTTTCTTTTTTTCCAGTCGGTTTCATTTTTCAAAATATCACGAAAATAAATAGTTTCGTATTTTTTAAATATATATATATATTTTTTTTCTCAATTATATACGAAAAAAAGTTGTCAGTGCCAAACATTGAAAATTTGAAAATAAAAAAAACTAAAAACTATTATTGTAGATCGGTTTATATTTTATGTAGGTTAGATAATAGATAAGTTTATATTTATTTTTCGTTTATGAGCTTGAATAAATTTTATCGCGAAAACTCCGCTTACCGTGCACGTGGGCGATATTGTGAATGTTTCTTGGATCGTCGCGGGGATTCGTCATCGGTAAATTGTCACCGTCCTCATTGAGGTTGACGTCGGTCCAAGCCTCCTCAGAGGAATTGAGCTTGTTCTCGTTGTCGGTCGTGATGTCCGATGGACTCGGTTCCGCGGTGATATTGCTGCGCTGCATCGCCTCTTCGCTAGAGTCATTGCTCTGCGGGATAAAGTGCACGATCGGTACGAGTTCCCACGACAAAATTCAATCGCTTATCTATGCTTAATTTTCGTTTTTCCACGACGAGAATAAACGACACTCGCTCTTTTCTTTATCCTCGCAAGAATGATAAAAAAAATTAACTTCTCCCAATTTCTACTGGTTGGACGTCAAGTTTTGGAGAAATATGCAAAAAGGTAGAAAAAAATGGTTTAATCGTGTGAGTTCTCGACTGGCAAATCCAGTTCTAGTACAAACTACACGGTGGCTAACCTGCCCTCGCTACTCTAATAACTCAAGTTTCAATTTACTCGTATCAATCTCTTGCGACGGTACATATTTCTTTTTACTCGTATCTCATATACGCAAAGTGCTCTGGCTATAATATATTATTGGCAACAGTAATTGTTAGTAATGGTAATATCCACGAGACAAAACACGTCGAGTGCACACTATTTTTCGTTCGCCTCCGAAAAAAGTTGTCAATTTTTTTCACGGGCTCCATCTACCTGTGTGAAAAAAAGGCATTTTCCAAAAATATTTTTATTCCATAGTACCACCATTTAGCTATATTTCCTGAAAATTTCATTGAAATGTTCCGAAAATCAGCAGCACCATACTCAAAACTTTAAACACGTTTTTCGCGAAACATTACTTTCAAAGTCGGTGGACACGATATTTCGAGAACCACTCGATGGATTGCTTCCAAATTCACAGGAGATACGATGAGAAACATTCGAAGGTCGTTGACGATCTCACTTTTTGAAAATCGATCTTCGTTTTTCAACAGTTACGCAAAAATGACGACTTTTTTTCATAAATTTTGTATTCTCGAGTTTCAGCGCGTCGCCACGTTGTTGGAAAATATGATTTTCAAAATCGACGATCGTCAACGACTCGTGTTTATAGTTAACTCGAATAACCCGTTTGGATTTTAGACTTCGGATGGACCGTTTGAGCTGGAGAGCGTCCACCGCCAAACTTCGCGAAAAAAATGTATCATCTGCCGACAGCCATGTTTTGGTGATTTTTTTAGCCTCTCAACATATGTGCCTTCGTGTTAAAAAAAAATGGGTTTCTTTGTCACCAACAGTTTGTCAGAAAAAAATCGGAATTTGGCCATTTTCGGAGCCTCTAGGTAGATGCAGCCCTTTAAATCGTTCATTCTTCCGCTGAGGCGTTTTTCTCCAAAGTATTTTCATCGGAATTACGATTTTCCTCGCTTCCAACAATTTTTTTCGATCGAATCACGATGCAAAAAAGTCTGGAAAAAAAACGTCAAACTTTTCGTTCGTTCGGGCGAACTTTCTATGAGGAAAGAAAAAAAGAAAAATCGTGAAAGTTTGTACCGTTCGCGAAGCGTGTTTTGCCTGCTGCTGTACTCGACGACAGAACGAGATATAATCGAGGCATGCAATTATATCGATACACTACTGAATACGCAATCTTCTATAATAATAATTATTATATATCGATACAAGTATAAACGAAGCTCATCATCCGTGATTCCAAGCGGTGACAGCGAGTGGAAAGTCGAGATTCCGGGGTGTAAATATACGAATGATAAGAAACAAATAATTGCGAATAAGTATCTTCGATACTTTTTTTTTTTCAACAGTCAATTCGGTATTATCGAATTTAAGCCCTTGTTTTATTTTTTATTTTTTATTTTTCATTTCAAAGACAACAAAGCTTTTGTTTCGTTATCGTTACACGCGCGTGTCCGTCGTGTGCGTCAACTTAATTCCGATCGAGTTTTACCTGAATATTTCGTGTGACTGGCTCGGACCTCGTCAAAGCGCCGAGCGTCTGTTCCGACGAGGCGTAATCCTCGAGGATTGTCCGCGGTCGAGGCACACCACTGTGACCCCCCTTCAGAACCAGTAGTTAGTACGCATAGCCGATGCAAGCAGAGAGAGGGTTAACGTTGAGAATTACAGGAAGAATAGACTTTTACATGCTTCGTTTGTTTATTAATTAAAATCGAGAGAGAGAGAAAGGAAAAAACAATTTTTAATTGAAAAAAACAACGAAAAAGCAAAGAAGGGAAAAACATAGTGACGATTTTTGAATGGGGTAACCGTGAAGGGAGCATGTTTAAGGGGCTATACGTGAACGCTGAGAATTTCGGTGATTTTCGGGAATTTTTTTGGAAGAAAAGTACTCGATTTAATGTTTCGGAAAATTAATAATATATTTGGCTATATTTGACCTATATTGCATAATTTTTTCATAGAAAAATATTGAGATCCAAGCGACTTATGCGCTGCCTTCGGAGACGCCGAAAAAAAAAGTTCCTCCACTGCTGACATGATTCCGGCCGAGGGAGTAGCCGAAGCCGAAAAAGGAAAAAATCTCGTTAAACTGGAAGGTATTTTCTGTACAATGACGTAGGATTTTCGAAAAATATCAAAATCTAACAAAATGGCGTAGTTATGAAAAAAAAACGTCTGTTTTCTTGCCTATAAAATGGTCGTTTTTTTCAATGCCAAATCGTCAATTTTCATCCAATCGAAAATATCCTACGCCATTGTAGAGTAAATATATTCAAGAGTACTCAGGTCAAATTTCAAGTCGATCGGATAATTGCTCTTTGAGTTACGATGTCAGCAAATTTGAAAAATATGGTTTCGAGAAAAAGAGCGTTTAAATATTTAACTGTGACCTTGACATTTTTCCAGGATATTCTTGAAAGTATAAACGGTCGAAAAAGGCAAAAGAATCGATTTTTTTTAAGTGTCACACTGGTATAGCCCCTTAAATAATGTGCTGGGACAGCGATGTAATCTCCTAGATATTATCGTGGTCCCGAAAGTTCAGACGTCTTGTGAACCGACGAAAAACAACGACAAATTGAAACAATGAATTTGTACGTACCTCTAAAAATCAGGAATCGAATAATAAAACGTTTTGCATCCGCTTCAAATTCTTATTTTTAAACACGATTATTCACAATAATAACGGAACGTAATCTTTTGTTTTTTTACCACTTGAGCTTTTTTAAATTTTATTTAAGTAAAGTAAATAAAGATATGTTGAATTGTGTGGAGGTTGTTTTATTTTATTTTGGTTTAATTGTGGAAATGATAAATTAGCAAATAGAAATATATTTGTTCGAGCTTGCAAACGAGTTTTTCAAAATGAATTTGCGTTGTCCATTTTTTTTTGCAAAAAAAAACAATCGTTTCCCCGTGGGACGAAATATTTCTCTTCCTTTCGCGTCACTGTGACTTTTCGAGAATATTGGGCGCCATCTTAAATGGAACATCACTCGAGTGTTCGACTTCGATTTTGTTGAAACTCGTGTATGTGATAAAGCGTGGAACACTTTTAGATACGTATTTTTTATCGGCGAAAAAACGAGTTTAAGGGGGAAAAGCCGCTCAAAAGGCACGTCACACCCCTTAATTTCGTTTTTCTTTTCAATACTTATATAGTGACTTTTTCATCGCTTTACATTAGAAGAATTTTGACTTGGAATAGTTGATCGCGTTGGCGATTCGTATGACGAAGAATTGATCGTATCAATTTCGATGTGATAACATCTCCCCCATTGTCCCGAAACTTGTCAAGTCGTCTTTCTTGTTAGTAAAAAAATTTCCGTACTATTCGAGTGCAGGGCATCAATAATTGTAATGAGCTAATAGACATGCCAAACATCACAGGGTCAACCATAGTGTATTTCAACAACAAAAACAGAGAGGCAAAAAAGAGGAGTTACTCTTCGATTTTTTAAGGGCAGATATACACCTAGGAGCCGGAAAAAAAGGTCATTTTTCAGAATTTTTTCAAGGAAAACCATTTGAAATTTCGAATTGGGGTTTTAATTATCTAAAAGGACATACATTCAAAGATATGTTTAATTTTCTTTATTTAAAAATATCAAAAATATACAAGGATATTGTTTGATCCTTGGAGCGTCGTAAAAAAATCGGTACCCAAAATTTCTCGAAAACCAATGAACCGATTGCCTCGAGGTTTTTTGTCGGCATTCTACACTCCATTATCCAGTACTTGGCATAGCCGATTCTGAAATGATCGATTTATGACAAAATGGCGGACGTTTGAACATAGTGATTTTTGGGCCAAAAATTAGTTATTATTTTGCCCATAAAACAAAAACTAAGTAACGGGAAAAAAAATCCTATAAGAAGTACTAAATAACGGTGTATAGAATAACCACTAAAAAACCTCAAGGTTTATTGGTTTTCGAGAAATTTTGGGTACCGATTTTTTTACGACGCTCCAAGGATCATACAATATCCTCGTATATTTTCAATATTTTTGAATAAAGAAAATTAAGGGGTTACCCCCACTTGCGATTTTGAAAAAATAAAAATTTTTTATTGTATTTCTTTGAAGTATAAGTATCTGAAAATATGTCCTGAAAATTTCAAGTCGATCCGAACAAAATTGACTGAGATATGAGCGTTGAAAGAGAAGAATCCGTGAATTGAAGAACTGAAATTGAAACTTTAAACGCGTTTTTCTCAAAATGGCAATTTCCGAAGTCGGTGACCAAGATTACTCGAACACTAATGAACCGATCTTCTTGAAATTTTGCAGGCTTATTTAATACATAAAAATGTAGTCTTTAATCGGTCGATTTTTTTTTTCGAAAAAAAATGGCCGTTTTATAGCCAAAAAACGGCCGTTTTTTTTCGTTTAAATCGAACCATTAACTTTGACTGTCCGCCATTTTGTGAAAAATGAATATTTTTTAAAATCCTTCGATCAAAGACTAGTTTATACTTATATTTGACTAAATCCATCCGCATTTTTTTTTCAGATGATCCACTTCGCCGCAATGTTGGTCACCGCAAACCGTGTATATAAAAACATTATTTCATTGACGGCCATTTGCCACTAAACAATGTAATATTTTTCAATAAAAAAATTACTGAAAGTTCTTCAAGATGTGTTCTTTAAGATGGTATATTGATCGATTAAAAAAGTTTTGTAGTTTTCTTTAAAAAAATTCATGAAAAAGGCCTTTTTTTGCGCTACAAGTGGGAGCAACGCCTCAAACATATTTTCGAATGTATATACTTTTAAATAATTAAAACCCCAATCCGTAATTTCAAATAGTTTTCCTCGAAAAAAATCACAAAAATGACCTTTTTTCCGGCTCCTCCATATCTCCCGTTAAAAACAGGATTCACGATCGTGAGCGTGCATCTGCCTCGCGTGCGTTTTACATGCTCATGTGCTACAGGAAATAACTCCTGATCGTCTTTACTCTTGTTCGTCGTCCCGAGTCCTTTACACGTATGCACATATCCGTACGCGTACGCGTGAACATATTTTCTTTTCGCCCAAAAAAACTCGCGTTTTAAGGCCTTTTTATATCAACGAGTTTTCTACGAAATTTTATCCCCCCCCCCCCCCCAGACATTTTCACGAAAAAGCCGTGTGAAAAATAATAGCAAATTTTTGTTCGCCGATATTTTCGCTAGAATATAATAAAAAAATGTCCCGATATGTTTAATCGTACACGTTGAAAAAAAAAAGCGAGCTAAAAATAAATCCGACTTACTTTTGTGGAGGGTGATCCGGACGACGTGACATCGTGATCGGCAAGAATGGACGAGTTGTTCTCGTCGACAATAATCACCTCGTACTCGCCGTCGTCTTGAGATCCCGACTGGCTCATTATTCCTCCGCTTCCTGCAAATGATTCTCGTCACATATACGTTTTCCCCGGGGATTCGCTAATCAATTGTTCCGGTACACAAAAATAATTGCTCCATTTATTTTCTTCAAGGCAACATACAAATAACGTTCGAACTGGTCGCGTCAATGTGTCAGCGTATTTCGGCGACTAATTAAAAGCCTATATCTCGTAATTCGACAGGTATAGAAACGCATGCAGAGGAAGAGTCGACGGGATTCATAATGCCGCCGGAGGAAACGTTTATCCTCCTCATGCTGCGAAACAAAATTTGGGCAAGCCGAAATAAACGAATCCAGCTACGACGCAATGTGTTGCCATTGATCGGAAATCCTATTTGCGAAGTAACGAGATCGAAGGAGCTTTTCGACTTTTTTCCATTGAAAATCGATTATTTTTTTTTTTCGTTTTGTTCGGCGATATTTATGAGAGTCTGTTGAGAAAATTTGGACAGTGGAATATCTGTGACAATAAAAATCGTTTATCATCCGATAACGCAACAATTATCGTCGTCTGCGTGATTACGAAAAATGTCGATTTTATTGATCTGTATTTATCGATATTATTGATCACTTCGGAAAACTATTTTTCAATATTATTGATCACTTTGAATCTCTATCGATATTATTGATCAGTATAAATCTCTATTTATCGATATTATTGATCACTATAAATCTCTATTTGTCGATATTATTGATCACTATAAATCTCTATTTATCGGCATTATTGGTCGCTATAAATCTCTATTTATCGATATTATTGACCACTTCAAATGTACATTTATCGATATTATTATTATTGTACAAATGTACATTTAAGGATACTTTAAATCTCTAGTTATCGATATTATTGATCACTATAAATCTCTATTTATCGATATTATTGATCACTATAAATCTCTATTTATCGATATTATTGATCACTATAAATCTCTATTTATCGGCATTATTGGTCGCTATAAATCTCTATTTATCGATATTATTGACCACTTCAAATCTACATTTGTCGATATTATTGATCACTCTAAATCTCTATTTATCAATATTAGTTAAGTCTCCCGAATCTTCGTTTAATGATATCATTGATTACTTTAAATATCTATTCATCTTATTATCAATCACTTTAAAGCTCTATTTATCCATATTATTGATCACTTTCAATTTCTATTTATCGATAATATTGATCACTTCAAATTTCCATTCATCGATATTATTGATCACTCCAAATCTCTATTTATCGATATTAGTGGAGTCTCTCAAATCCCTATTTATCAGTATCATTAATTACTTAAAATCTCTATTTATCGATATTACTTATCACTTTAAATCTCTATTTATCGATATCATTAATTACTTCGAATCGCTGTTTATCGATATTACTGATCACTTGAAATCTCTGTTTATCGATATTATTAATCACTTCAAATCGCTATTTATCGATATTATTGATCACTTTAAATCTCTATTTATCGATATTACTGATCACTTTGAATCTCTGTTTATCGATTCTATTGATCACTTCAAATCTCTATTTATCGATATCATTGATTACTTGAAACTTCTATTTATCGATATTAGTTGATCGTTATTACGTGTTCCTTGAAAAGATTGATTTTTTCTGTCAAAAGGCTTCGAAAAGCTCCCACGAAAAGAAAAAACAAAAAAAAAACGAAACAAAAGACAACAACAAATTCCATAATTCGCTAATCTTATATATGCAAAATAACCGAGCCGGACAAACTCCACCGCGTATGATCCGTACCAGTTTGGGAGTTGAATAAACACACACAGATACTATATCGATGCTGAGCAATACGAAGATGTACTATATTTGTATATACGTAGAGACAGACGGCGGGATATATTGAAAACGGTTGAAAAAAAAAATACGAAAGGTAAGCGTAGCGGTGAATATCGGTTGGGGATTTCCAACGACTTCTCGATCGTACACATCGGTGCGGAACGACAATTATCTAAATTCCATTTTTCTCGCAACCCTTCCGTGCACTCGATCACGTCCGGAAAGAGTTGCCACGCATAATGATCGACAGCGTAGACAAAGGTCGGACAAAGAAGCGTCATGGTTGTGAACATAGGGGTGTGCGGAAAGAAATCCAAATTCGTAGCCGGTCAAACGATATTACTAGGTATCAAAAAAATGCATGCCAAATTCGAGCTCTCTGATAATTTTTATTGCCATTAGATACGCACGAATAATGTACTGTCTACGTACTTCAAACAAACTCTTGAAAAAAAAAAAAGGCTTTTTTCGCATTTTTCACATGCACCCATGCATTTTTCGAATAGCTGTAGCTTTCGTGCCACTAATGAAGTCGAGATTTTCCAAAAAGCTTTTTGAAAGATTTTCCAATCTGTACGGTCCGTCACTAACGGGCTACATCTACCCAGGTGGGTCAAAAAAACTGCATTTTCCAAAAATATTTTTACTCCATCACCTTTAGCTATATCCCCTGAAAATTTCGTTGAAATATTTCCAAAATTGAATGAGCTAACAATCTGCCCAGCGAGTGGTAGCAGCGCCACACTCCGGTGGACGCGATATCTCGAGAACCGCCTGATGGACCGTCGCCAAATTTACAAGAGATACGACGAGAAACGTTTAAAGATCGTTGACGATCTCACTTTTCAAAAAACGATCTCCATTTTTTAATAGTCACGTAAAAACCACCACTTTTTTTCATACATTTTATATGCTCGAGTTTCAATACGTCGTCACGTTGTTAATAAAAAATCATTTTGACAATCGCCGATCGTCAACGACTAGTATTTATTGTTAACTTGAATACCCCGTTTGGTTTTGAGATTTCGGATGTACCGTTCAAGCTGGGGAGTGTCCACCGCCGAACATCGCGAAATAAATTTCATCATCTCCCGGCCCTCGTGTCCTGTCATATTTTCTGTATTTTTAGGCTCTCAACATATGTACCTTTCCGTAAAAAAAAATGCTTTTTTTTTCCACCAACCGTTTCCCAGGAAAAAAATTCGGAATTTAGCAATTTTTTTCTGGCCTTCAGGTAGATGTAGCCCCTTAAGAATCTTAACCAGGATTAGACAGATATTAATTGATCGTTGAGTGCTGCCCCTAGGCTTGCGTTAGGGAGCTCCAGCTTTCCTTACATTTTCCATGCCCAATAACATTTTTTCAAGGCTTGAAAAATAATAATTTTGGTGAATATTCGGAAGTGGAGCTCCTGATAGAATCAGGGTAATTTTTGTTTCGGGTTTTTTGAGGTTGTTTGGGGTTGTTTGAGGGTGTTTAGGGTTGTTTGGGTTTGTTTGAGGTTATTTAGGGTTGTTTGTGATTGTTTGAGGTTGTTCGGGGTTGTTTAGGGCTGTTTGATGTTGTTTGGGTTTGTTTAGGGTTGTTTGAAGGCTTGAGGATTGTTTCCGGTTGTTTGGGTTTGTTTGAGGTCGTTTAGGGTTGTTTGAGGATGTTTGGGGTTGTTTCGGTTTGTTTGGGTCTGTTTGAACCCTCGAATAAAATGAGCCCAACTTCCGAACGTTCACCAGATTTTTCTTTCACCACTGCCCGGCAAACGCAATGGGGTGCGACAATGGGCAATCGGCGACATTAACCCAAGCCCAAAAACACAGTGACGTAACAATACGGTGCGGTTGAAAAGCAAAGCAAAAGAAAAAAAAGTGAGCGAAAATCAGCGCGGCATTCCGTGTTTTTCTTCTGTCAACGGTTAATTGTTTTTGTTGTTAATGTTTCGAGCAATGAGAATTACCTTGCAGACCGACACCGGAGTTTCTATGATAGAGATTTCGGGGCTGTTCGGTATGCTTTTGAAGCGGGTGATGATGATTGTTGTTATTGTGATGATGGTAATGATGGTGGCGATGGTAGTTATAGTTATTCGTATGATGATTATTGTAATGATTGCCGTGATGATTCGGGAGGTAATAGCTGGATTGGGTCTGGCGATTAGAGTGCCTGGCAGCCGGTAGCGGGTGCTGGTGGTGGTGCTGGCTCATGTGGTGGTTCGCATTGGCATTGGCATTGGCGTTGGGGTGAGTACCCGGGAGGAACTGAGGATACACGTGGTGTGACCACTGCGGAAACAGTGGCCGACCTCCTCCACCACCATTCCCATCTCCTGAGAAAACCCACATTTGCCACGTTACCACGCATTCCAATTAATTATGTGGGGCTTGAGACTATGATGTTCTGCTGCGTCGTAAAATTTTGATCGCTTCGTACCTTCAGACGAGGTGATTTTTTTTCTCACTTTTTCATGATTCATTTTTAGGAGGAAACATTTCTTTGCCATTTTTTCGATTTTTTGAACATTTGATAAAACTTCCTCGTTACCCCATGGGTTTAACAAAATATCCCTATTGTTAGGGGATGTTTTGTAAAATAGCCCCTAAGTGTAAAAAATACCGTGTAACAGCCAAAAGTGGTAATAAAACATACCCGAAAAATCGAAAATAGCGAGAGAAAGTTTCCTCTGAACGAAATTCTTGTAAAAAGGTTGAAAAATATTGGTTCAAATGCGATTCAAATGATGGAAATTATGATTTTTTGGGTCACGTCACATTGACAATGTTCTTTCTCCTCAATCCCCGTTTACGATCGTCGTCAATCTTTCCAACATATTTATGTTCCGAGTGAAACTCTTTTTTTCTTCCCTTTGTGAAAAACGTTTTTTCTTCCCTTGCACAATTGGACAGGTATATTTTTTTTTTCATTGCTTTCACCAACGTCAGCTCCGAGAATAAAATTCTTACAGGACGATGAAAAATTTACAACAACGAAAATTGATTTGCCGCGTTTCGCATCTGACTCCCATGAATTTCATCAAAAATACCAATCTCGAAATATTACGCTGCCACGTGAAAATAAACAAAACAACTTTTGGATTTTTTTTCGCTGGTTCCAACGTACCACGAAAAATACGAACCTTCAATCAATATCTAATATTCAACAGCAATATCGAGCCACGTTTGTGCGCGACGTATGAATTCTTCCTCGTGCATACATGAGATAATTCGTCGAGCGATAGAGAGCTGACATTTAGTAGAACCCTATATGTACATGCTTTGAAAATCACCTCGCAATTAGTGACATTGGAAAAAAATGAATTATGATCGACGAATGAAATCGAGTATTGAGACCAGTTTTCCTTTAATAATGTGTATAAGTACGATCTATTTTTTTGTTTTGTTTAAAGCTCACTGCTCGTAAGTCTCGTACCGTACCAGCGCAGCCCCTAAGTTGGGCTCATGCTCGTTTTTATTATTCACGACGGATGCGTATTAATCAGAGTTGTATGGAAAAGCAAAAAAAAAAATATTTCGACCGTAAAGTTTCGGTTCGATGAGTTCGACTTTACGAGCTCACAGTGGGCAGTCAATCGGAGGTCGGATCTGAACCAACTTCGATTTGACTGACGTTCGATTGACGAATGATCCAAGACTCGATGTATCTCTGCTTATGATGTATCGATTTATTTCCACGTTTCATATGCAAACTTATATATATATAGGGTGCCCTGTTATGAATGGATAATCATGCATCATGAATTTCATTTCAGTAAAAGTCCCAGACATTGCGAGATTTAGGCTTATGTTATTTTTTTAAATAATCTGCTTTTGGTTTTTCGCATGCCATATCTAAAAATGATATGAATCGACTATAACTAAGCGACTTTTTTAAACAATTGGCACGATATGCGTAGTACTTTTTTTTTTACCCCACAGGCTATCAAAGTCCGATGTTTGAATTGATTTGTATGAAAATTCTGCGCAAGATCTTTTTTCATAAAGTTTCCTCAACATTTAAGGTTAAAAAGAAGCCTTTTCTAGATAAAACAAACAATGAAGAGTATTTTTTAAAAGCCGGGTAAAAAAACGTTATCTTTTGAAGAAATGGCACGCGGAAAATGAAAAGCAGATAATTTTTATCTCGAAAACCGTAGGACTTTTGCTGAAGAGAAATTTCAGCATATATTAGGACATGATCTGACGTATCGACAGTTGCAGGATTATCCATTCATCACAGACACCCTGTATATGTATGTATAGATGTCCACTTTATGTTAATGCTTCGAAAAATTCGTGATTAAAAAAAATACGTAAACAAATAAAGTAATTTATAAGGATAGTTTGCAAAATGAACGAACATTCAGCAACCATTCGAGTAAACCGGATCGCGATAGGTGTCGTTAAGGGGTTTAGGCTACGTTTTTTTAACATTTACGTATTTTTCAACATGACACTTGACATTTACATTTTTTAACATCGTTTTTTAAAAAAACTATGTTTTTTAACCCTTCGACTGCAAACTTCCACCACGAACCTCTGACTGCACGTGGGGTCGATCGGACCCCAGGAGTTTTTCACATCGTTGCATTTTGGTAAATATTCATTTATCCTTGTAGAGACGTTTTTTTGTAGTTAATGATCCTTATTTTGTAGCCCAAAATGTATTGTTCGAGGAAAACAAAAATTAAGTGCCCAAACATTCGTCAAAAGTGGGAGATGCGGTGAAAAAAAAAACCCACTTGCACAAAAGAGAACATGGTATGAAAAGTGACATTTTTTTCATTAGTTATTAACAATAATATCGTGTTCCAAAAATAATCGAAAAAAAAAAACATTTTTTTAATGATTGAAACACGATAGCAAAAAAAACTCGTTCAAGTATTAGCCAATACCATCTACTTTCAGGAAAAAATCATTTCTTTCGGGTTTTAGATCAACCGGTTGGCCAAAATCAAGTGCCCCGTTGAGCTCCCCATGTTCAGATGCTCTTCTCAAGACTCTTCATAACTTCTTCAATTATTAATGATTTTTGGTGAAATTGCGTACACAACTTTGTCAATGTACATACCAATAAGTGTCCGAACGATCTTTCAATCCTCTTACTTATTCCCTCAAAATTACTTTCTTAAAATGACTACGTTTTTTGGGTCGTCACAGTAGCCTAACCCCTCAATCATTTACTATTGTGAATTTTACCTCCAGCCACATCGGTTTCCACTTTATTTTCCCTCGTATCGAACGAATACGTCGATGATGACGGCGATGTGAATGTTTCTAACGAAAATTGGTGCAAACACATTCGACAAACATCAAAACTCTCACTGTCAGATACAAATAGTTAGTCATTACTGCCTACACGAGTGCAACCACACATGCTTTGCTACAAGGTAGTAGTGAATAATCCCCACGGAAAAAAAATACATGTGTGTGTGCGTGTATATATATATATATATATATATATATATATATATATATATATATATATATATATATATATATATATATATATATGGGTGTAGTTCCGAAAAGTCCATACCTCTGATTAATTTGCAATTTCGTATACGCATGTATTTTGACTCGCTGATTACGAAAATCATAGTGAAAATACCCGGAATTTGATTTTAAAGGTCAACACTCACGAAAACTGATTTTTTTACAGTTTTTCCTGTTTTATTTAAGTAAATAGTCATTTTAGAAAAAAATATTTCATATAAAAGCTATAGCCCATAAAAATACTGATACTTTATGTTCTATACAGTTTTTATCTAAAACTATTCCGTTTCGAGAAAAATGTGATGATGGTTCAATAAGTGAAAATTGCTTAGCTCCATTGGTTTCGATATTATCTACTCACGCACTTTACCGCGGGAAGGTTGGAGTTTAGTCTTCAAAGTGCATTTTTTCGTTTTGTTTTGTTTTTTATTTTATTTTATTTTTCTTTCATTTTAGTTTCTTTTTGTATTATATACTGTATTTGCATTTTTTGTGATTCAGTAAATTTTAAAGTGCATGTTTTTTGGCTTCTTTGTTTTTTTATCTTTTTTTTGTTTTATTTCAATTTCTTTTTGTATTATATACTATTTTTCCTTTTTTTGTTGGGTTTGCTTGGGCTTTTTATTTAATTTTCTTTTTTTTTTTGGGTTTGTGTGGGCTAATGAAGATTATCTACATTCTTGCTGTTACCGGTTCGTTACTGCGGATGAGTAGATAATATCGAACCTAATGAAGCTAAGCAATTTTCACTTATTGGACCATTATCCCACTTTTCTCTAAACGGAATGGTTTTAGACAAAAATTGTATAGAACATAAAAGATCAATATTTTCATAGGCTACGACTGTTGTATACAAGATTTTTCTCTAAAATGAATATTTACTAAAATAAAGCAGATAAACTGTTTAAAAACCAGTTTTCGTGAGTGTTGACCTTGAAAATCAAATTTGCGGGTATTTTCAATATGATATTCGTGATCAGCGAGTCAAAATACATAGGTGCACGAAATGTCGAATTAGTCAGAGGTATGGGCTTTTCGGAACGTTATCCCCCTCTCCAAGTGTACCGAGCCTTTTAGATATCATAAATCAATCTTAAAAGAAAAGAACGACGAAAATGCTGTATCATGTGCCAGGTGTAGAAGCACGAAACCGAAATTTTTTTGTGAAAATTACACGTCTGTTGTTTGAAAATGATAAAAAAAACGAATGGAGACGGCTTTCTGCGTCACATTCAATTGATCCGCGAGTTCTTGTTGACTTTGAGTATCATCTTCATCCAATAAGGCTTGCAATTCGTTGTCTGCGAACATTTTCGGTGGTTTCCCACGCTTGTCGTCTTCACGTCAAAATCACGACTTTTGAATTTTTCGAACCACTCGTAACACTGTGTTTTACCAAGAGCATGTTCACTGTAAGCTTCGACAAGCATTCGATGCGATTCTGCAGCAGTTTTCTCCAAATGATAACAGAAAAGCAATGCTGTCCGCAAATCGTAATTCGTAGGCAAAAAACTCGACATATTTAAGGTTATAGAAAAATATACCGGTGTAGGGAGGTTGGGTTGTTGTGTGGTGAAAATCTTCGTCAGCTGTTAGAGGGAGATGGTGGCGCTGCAGAAGCGGTCTTAACTGTCCCTAAACTGATGACTAGCGCCATCTATGGGGAAATTTCGGTTTCATACTTCTGCACCTGGTAGTACTATTGGAATTTCATCGAAAGGCAATAATGGCTGTAACGTCGTGTGCTCACAATGGTGGAACATTTTATTCGTCATGCTGTCGGAGAGTGTTTAAATAACTTTGGTCATGCTCTATATCGTGTATCTTAATCAAGAAGTCGAATGAAACAAACTCGACCGTTCGGGGCAATTACCGACAAAATCAGGAGGCGCGGGATTTTCTCTCAAGAGTTGACATATATATGTACATTGTTAAATATACGTATATATATATATGTGTGTGCATAATTATAGACACACACGAATATATCTGACACATAAGAGTTTTGAAGTAGAAAGAACGCGATTTGCCACAAATTGTGAAACGATCGTTTCTATATAAATATAAAACATACATAATAATACTAACTATAACAATAATAATAAAAATGATAAGAATAATAATAATCACGGACATGGGAAGAACTAGGGACAATCATAATAACAGCAACAACGAAGATGGAAGAGATTTATGGTTTCTTTTTCCAACGGATGCACGATAATGAAATCCGTATTGGGTACGTAATCGATCTTGGGTCTATGAGCAATCCGATACGGATCGTTCGATCTCCGAGATCCCTAAAGTGACGCGTACGTGTTTAGCGAAGAAACTGCCTCGTCTACACGAAAGAAAGGCCTCCTCATTATTGATCATCGATTTCTTTTCTCGTTCGCTTGGCTCGTTTATTTTTGTATCCGCGTAAAAATATTCGCAGCGACGTATGAAGGAATCGTTAGAATTCTCACCTGACGGACTACCTGTGCGCAGATTGGCACCGTTCGTCTGTATCGTTTGAACGGGACTCGGTGGACGCTGGGAGATCGGAGGCTCCAGTATATCACGATATTTCGAGACCATTAGTACAGAGATGAAGTAAACTATAGCCAGGGACAGAAACTGTGCCTGCTTGGTTTCTTCCTGAAATTAAAATGAAAAAAGAAGACGTATATTCGAGAGCATTTGAAAATATTCATTTCTATCTTTGCTCCTCTGTCTATGTACTGGTGTATTTAATATTATTCGAATTGTTGGACGGTGATACTTCATTCATTGTTGAATATTTCCGGGCAAAGTGACTTTTCACACATCAGTGGTACCTTTAGGCGAGAATAATATTTTGCTGATTGTCATGACTTTTTTTTCAAGGATGTTGAGTCCCTGTGAAACATGTTAATGTTAAGTGTTCAATAAATAGCTTTTTAATCGTAATGAAATTTTTACACGACCTCCTGAATACTTCATGTAAAAACATACCAAATTTTCAGAATTCTATCATCATTGCTTCAACCTCCTTAGGGGTTGAAATAAAAAATGATTAGAAAATTCTGAAAATTTGGTATGTTTTTGTATAAAGTATTTAAGAGGTCGTGTTAAAATTTTGCGGCGATTAGGAAGCTCGTTATTAAAAAATTAACATTTTGTTAAGAACAATTTTTAAAAGAAATTTAAAAAAAATTATCAATAAACTTCGTTTTGTTTCCGTTGTTTTCAGTATATTGTAGATATTACAAAATTCAGAGGTAAAAAAAAAACTTATTGCAAAGTTACATCAGTTTCCATAAGACAACATTTGATTTGTGAATATTAATTGCTCAATAACGAGCTTCCTAATTGTCGTGAAATTTTTACACGACCTCTGAAATACTTCATACAAAAACGTACGAAATTTTATGAATTTTATTATCATTTGCGATTTGGGACTCAACATCCTTCAAAGGAAAGACTTGTTCACTATTTTTGAGACTTAGAATATGTATTATTACTGGCTGTTACATGCCATTTTTTTTTAATCGAGGGATCATCACAGTGTAAACTTTTCAAAGAATTGATTTTTTTTGCATTAGACGATAGTATAGACGGTTATAGACATGCGCTTCATATACTTACACAAACGGAAGTAGACAATTTATATGAAAATACCGCACTCGAAAATTACGCGTTTTTCTCGAAATGTTGTTTTTTAAATCCGTCTCAAATTTTGCCACAACATTCTTCACGCCATTCTTTATCTTGCTATGGAAGCTTTTTTTAAATCTTTATACGTTTGAACGAACAACCGTCGAAAAAATAGGCTAAATTCGATACTTTTTTTTCAAACCACCGCCATTTTGTAAATTTTTATTTAAACAAAACCCTCCATGGCAAGATAGCGGCTTACATACTGAGATTTACGAATGAAAAATGTACAAAAAAATCGTTGCGTTCGAACCACGCAAACAGCAACGTCACGAATTCATTTAAATTTTCATTCATTTGCATTCACTTAAAAAAAATCGTGAAAATCAGCTATTTTTTCCTCGCCTTAAGGTATCCCTTCCCCTTAAAACTGTAAATACTTCGTTTTAGTATGTAATGGTTTTTTTTTACTCACAACATCTCTGTAAATAACAGCTCTGAGACGATTAACGTCCATATCTTGGAGGAGCTTCTCCGGATCCTTCACCGGACTCATCTGATTCGCCAAATTCTCCACAATGTTCTAAAAAACGTCACGAGATTCGTTAGCCTTGATCACGTTCAGCCTCGATCGACGACTTGTTCGTACGAAGAGAAAATTGTGACAAACTCCTTTTTTGCTACATCTAATTTCGCAATAACGGCGAATCTACTTGTTTGAGAGGTTCAACTATATTTGCTAAGAGTTCGTACGATCGTATTGAACGTCTCGCTACGTCGGAGCCACCGGTTCACTCGAGTCGAGGTGCCGATTTTTTACGCGCATTTTCCCAAATAATTCGGGTGAACAATTATGTAAGGGACTCCAGCTGAACGAGAAAATGAGCTGAATTTCAGTAGCCTGCAATTGGACTGCAATTATTTAACGAATGATTGCTGAATTTGAACAAAAATTAAGTTTTTTGTCGATGATTAATCCGAACGGAAAATGTAAAGCATTCTGTAGCAGTTTTTAATTGTGATTTTTCTCATTGGCCCTAGGAGTACAGTAACACAAGAACGAATTGAAGGGCTACTGTGAAAATGAACTCGTTCGTCGCTTGAGACGAGTCAAAATGAAGATAAAGGCCCAACGTATGGTGCAGGAATCGCAGATTGAAGTAATATTTAAAATAGTTTTTCTCAAAACTGTCTTTTCCAAAACGGTGTACGCGATTTCTCGGTATCTAATGGACGAATTGAACTGAAATTTGGCACACTTATCCAGAGTAATGGCAGTTTAGTCTTGACCAACGTTTTTCTTCAAAACTATTTTTCACTACGTATTAACAATAATGATGTCATTTTGCCTCGAAAAATCGCAAACACAAATTCAAATATTTTTTGTTTGTCGATTGAAACACGATAACGAAAAAAGGCTCGGTCAGGTCTTAGCCAATATTGTCTTTTTTCAAGAAAAAAAAGCTCGTTTTTTTCGGTTAAACCGGGTGGCCAAAATCAAGTACACCGTTGGGCCCTTCACGTTCAAAGGTGCTTCACGAGATTGCTTATAACTTTTTAAATTATTCATACTTTGAAATAGTATTTAGTGCACAAGTTTGTTAGTTCCCATATAAATAAATGTCCAAACGACTCTTGAATCGCCTTACTGATTCCTTCGAATCTAATTTTTTAACTAAACCTGATTTTCGACTCGTCCCAGTAGCCTAATCCCTTAATAGATCGATGCCAAATTTCGCATACGGCCTCATATGGAAAAAAAGTTAAGAATCCATTAATATGGAAAAAAGTCCATTGATATGGAAAAAGTTAACCGTGAGACTGCCCCACACCCTTAAAAATATGTATGCAAACTCGCAAAAAAGGAATCTCCAAAAAAGTGGCCGCTGTATCTTCCTCAGCTCAACTCGAACCGGTGCTTCCGAATAAAAGAGAAAGAAAAAGATCATTGAAGAACTAGGAGAAGAGATAGCACGAAAAAGGATGAAACAAATAAAGACCAAGCACTGCTTGGATATTTGGCACGTACCTTTGGCGATGTTTGTGCTCCTCGAATGAGGGATTGTATGTGCTGTGATTTATTACTAGTACCAATCTGCCGACCTAACATGCTGTACGATCTGCCGCGTTCTTTACACTCTAAGCAGTTTCTAACAGCACAAGTACAGACCTAAACAAGCAGTTCAATTAGGTGATTATGGGAATATCGTAGAACGCGTATACGACGCGATTTTCTCCACCCCCAACTTCCATCAACCCTCCCAGCCCCGTCGCCACCCTCGATTCCAGCGACGATCTTTTTTTTCTCTCCACGTTCCTTCGTCTTCGCTAACTAATTTTCCAAAATTATATTCAACACGTATCTCACGCGTGGAAAGGGTGACGCCTCGGGATGTTTTTACTGCAATGAGGGTCTCTCGCTGTCTCTCTACTTTAAGGAGGCAGATATCTCTAGGCGAGGAAAAAATTTGCCGATTTTTACCTTTTTTGTTTTTTTTTATAAATATTTCTTCTCCATTTTAGAGACTTGGGGTACGTTTAACTACCCTTGGCTACATGGTATTTAAAAAAATTAATCTTCAATAATTTATATGTGAAAAAATATTTTCAAAACCAAACTTTTAATAAATGTACCAAAAAGTAATAAACTAACGGGCCGAAACTAATGGAATTTGGTATAAATCATTCTAACCTTGTTGTATAAAAGATGAACCTAAACGTGTTTAAAAATAAAAGTATTTCTCACTGCAAAATGTAGTAATTATTTTCGGAATATTCGATCCTATTGTTTCAAGTACCATTTTATCGAAATTCAACATTTCTCACGTTTTCTCGGTTCACATTGTTCGTACAAGTGTCAATGAAACAAAAGTCTTTTTGAAAGATTAATAACGAACAAAAAACCACGCAACAGCCAAAAGTAGTAATAAAACATACCCTAAGTATCAAAAATGGTGAATAAATCTCTTCGAAAAAAAAAATTCATGAAAATCAGCTATTTTTTCCTCGCCCGAAGGTATCTCGCCCCTCTATTATTTCCACACAAACTAATTCACGATAAGTATATGTATACACTATAAGTAAAAAGAAAAGAAGAAAAACAAACAAAAGTACTCTATTATTTGGGCAATTATTTTCGAAAAATACACTTCACTCGTAATATTCGGTGCATCGATATCGTCTGCGGTGATAATAACGAATTCATACGTATACATACATACCTACATATGTATGTGTACGTATGCTACGAAAGATACGCAGGTAAGGTCAAATACAAACCAGTCGCAAGCATTGCCGCAGGATTCCACCACTCGACATGTTTTTCTCGGCCTCGAGCTCTCCAAAATTCAACGAGCTCGCGAAAATAAGTACGTCCGCCATGTTGACTAGCCTCTGGAGAAACGAAACTGCGACCTCGATTGGCATACCCTGAGTGGGCTCGATGACGTCCAGTTCGCTCTGTGAATAAACGAGTTTTTTTTAAATGCAAATATTTTTGTTTTTCACTTTTTTTACATTGCCGTGAGATAATTGCGAAACGTGATTGGTATTTATCCAGAGATCGTGACAAAGTTGGCAAAGAGGTTAAGTACTCACATTCGGGGAGGTTGCCGAAGCCAGAAGCGGTAGGAGACCGCCGCAGGCGATTATGAGGTTATCGGCCAATTGCGATATAAGATGGACCGTGTTGACGACGAAAATGGCATTTTCGCTGTTGTTTACAAAATCCAGCACGGACTTTGTCGAATGGCTGAAACATGACAAAGCGTAAGGGTTGGCTCCCTTCGGAGGGAGAGGTAGGGGTAGCGACGAGACCGTCACAGTTCTACGGCTTTACCTCCGCCAAACTTGTATGTCAGTTTCTAGAGAGAAGAGAACGTCCGACAGCAATCGCTGGTGTATGTAGGACCATTTGAACTCGGGTATCCTGAAGGGAGGCCTCGTTGGACCTGGACTAAACATTGGCCTCGTCGAAGGGTTTCCTTGTTTCGCTCTCTTCGACTCTGCAAAGTGAATCGATTTTTTCAATCTACGTCGATTGGACTCTTCATAAACGACTGTGCCATTTATACTGGGTTCGAAGAGAACTCGTTTACAAATTCATTCGTAATTGAATCGAAGAGGTTAAAAAGAAACTGCATTGATAAGCAATCGTGATAGAATCAATCGTATGTAAAGTTTAAGAAATATTGAGGCCGATAATAATTGTTACAAAAGTATACTGATAAATAAGGAGCAGGCGAACAAAATCGGACGTGTCCACAATAAGTCAAATTTCTTTTTTGTGTTTTTCGAGCGCACTGTTATTAGATCCTTAAATATTTTCAATCCAATCCTAAAGACCGCAAAATTTGCTAACAACTGCCTTTTCAAGCAAAAAAGCAGTTTTTAGGCAGCAAATATATCTCATATACATTTTTTTAATAAAAATAATTGACGTAGTGTGGCCAAGACTGGTTGTATTGTGAAATAAAAACGTTTTTATTTTATTGCACAATGTCGCGATTTTTATCGAAAAATTCTATGAAAATATGAACGGTGAACGGAAAATATGAACCAAGTCTCAGAAATCTTTCCTTTAAAACAAAGTCATGAAAATCAGCCATTTTTTCCTCGCCCGATGGTACCTCCCCATTAAACATACTACTTTGTCCGGCTGTGAGAGCTGTAAATTGCAAATGAAGAAGGATTCGCTGGTGAGAGACGATAATACTTGCCGAAATGATTGGGATCCACTTGGGTGGAAGTTGAGGCACTCCTTGGTCTTTTTTGGGGTGACGAGTTTTTTCTGTGAGGTACGGGTAACGAAGGTGGCTGATCTACGACGTTAGTCGTCTCGTGGACATTTTCCGTGTTGACGTTTGGTAGGCTAGATCTGCGATGAGCATCGACGTTATCTTGGTTAACTTGCTGGCTCGACGTATGATCGTCCCTTTCAATCACCTTATCACTAGTAACGTTATGAGGCACACCATCGGATAAACTTTTAGTCGCATCACAGACCGTAGATATTGTTGGTATTTGATGTTTCGAATTTGGCACTTGAGTCTCGTTATTTACAGTACTTTGAACATTGCTGCTATTAGAAACACTATCGGCGTCAACGATCTCTACAGTACCGACGTCGTTAATCGCGTCGGCCTCACTCGTCGTCTTATTATCACTTGTAACGCTATTAGAAATATTATTGGACGGTACCCTCGAATGTTCATCATTCGTCGTTACTTCATCATCGTGGCTATCGTTAATAACAGCACTTTCAACGGCGACCGAAGAATCAACGGCGCAGTGGCCGTTACTTAATCCACTATTCCCTGATAACGAGCCGTTTTCCCTCTTCGGGACCTCGTTACCCACGTCGTTCTCCTCCTCGACCTCATCGTCATCTTCGTATTTCTTCGACTCGTCATTCGTCACCGCAACGTTCTCGCTCGTCTCGCCATTGTCGTCCGTTCCCCCGACTACGCTAGTTGAGCAATTAACACTTTTTACATCGTCCTCGATTTTATCCTTACTCTCGTACTCGTTCGTCCTCGTCGGTTGCTCGACCTTCTCCTCCGGTGCTTCTGCTTCCGGTGCTTTCTCTACGCTGGGTTCCTCATCGGTCGCGCTTTTCGCCTCGACGTTCTTGCTCTCGTTCGTTTCAAAATTTTTTTCTGAATCAGGACAATCGGGAATATTCTCGCTGCCCGCAATTTCGAGAATCTCCGTCGCAGTTATTTTTTCCACGGTGCTCTCGTCCTTCGATGGGTTTACTTCCTTACCGACGATGGGCACTTCGGCGGCGTCCAGGGAGTTCTCGGTGTGTTCGTTAGACTCGTTGCAGCTGGGAATTTCTGCGTTTACCGGCGGAGGGTCGAGAACTGTCGATAATTTATCGATTGTCGGTATATCATCGACAGTAGGTACGATTTCGGCTGTCGGTATCTTATCGACTGTCGGTAAGTTATTTGCCGTCTGTACGTTGTCAGTGGTGCTATCACTATTCGGCGCAAACTTTTCTTCCTTCGATTCTTCGGTAACTGCCGATTCGCCGGACTCGGGCAATTCATCGCCGGAAATTTCTACTATCGCGCTTTCTTCGGGTTTCTGCTCATCGGCAGTTTGCACGCCGATCTCCTCGACACTCTCGGACTCTTTGGCACAATGTTCGTCCTTGTCCTTGTCGATCTTCGGGCTCTCCTCGTCCGGAGCTTCGTGGCACGAGATCTCCGCCGATGCTTTCGTCTCTTCTCCTACTTCCGGTTTCTCCGTCTCGTCGATCGCTTCCGCGTCACCCTCGGCAGGTTCGTTGACGGAAATTTCTTCGGCCTTGCCTTCCTCTGGCGCTGGTTCACTCGCGATCTTCGATTCACATTCGGGTAATGGATTTTCTACCGCGGTGTTGATATTTTCCGTTGGCATTGATGTTTTCTCCTCGTTCTCGGAATGTTCCATTTGTTCCGGGCTTCCGGGGCTTTCTTCTTCATTAACATTTGCGTATGGAACTTCCGATTCCGAATCTTCCGGGCCGACGACGGGCTCGATAACCGTCACGACGACATTATCGACGTGCTCCGAAGAGACCGGCTGCTCGACTTCCTCCTCGGGCCTCGTCGTCGGCAACGTTGCCACCTCGTGTATCACCGAGTCAGGGCTCGAGGGGCCATTTCTTCGTACCTCGCTGTACATATCGCTGGAGCTCTCGATCGATAAGATCTCGCTCGTTTCTTGCGTCGTAGTCGGCAGGGATATCGCCTCGCTGTTTCCCTCCTCGAGTATCGTCGGTGTTTCCGTGTGATTCTCGAGGGCCGTTGTCGGGGTGTCCGGCTTCTCGCTCAAACGAGAATCCAACGATATCACCTCGCTACTCGATTGAGGGGTCTCGAGTGTCTCGCTGCGCGACTTTATCATCGACGGGCTACCGTCGCTCTCTGTATTATCGATCGAGTTCAAATCGCAGCTGCACGACTCCTCGAGACGATCGTTCCCCTCGTCCAACTCCTGAGAAAATCGAAAATGAAACAAATGCGTGTGATAATACTGGATCAACAGCACCATTATCCATTAGCTTATTATTATTAATATATTAATTCTTTTCATTAGAAAAAAAGTCTAATTCTTATCAACATTTTTCATTATGATTTTTATTTTTACTTTATAATAGATTTTTATCATTCTTATTGTTTATTATTTTAATTTTTGTTATTTTTATTGTCAACATATTAAGCACGGTATTCATTTATATCAATATATTAATATAATAACGTGATAAGTTTATTATATATAGCTATAATTATTTGTAAGTATGTTAATTACGAATTATGATGACTATAATTTGTGTGAATAATGTTATAATTTGTAACTATGTTAATTACAAATTATAATGCCTATTAAGTAACAAATTCTGATAAGTTAATAATAAAATAACTGGTTCGTAGTTATAAATCCATTGTATTATAGAATTGGCATATGATAATGATATGAATAATTTATTATTTCCATGATATATTATGGAAATGTTCATTATTTCCATTATATATATTTATTTATTTTAATATGTTAATATAATATAATCAATTCATAATTATTATATATTATTCGTGAGATATTATATATTCTATACTTGCATAGTACTTCATAATTTTTATTTGTACACTAGTTTCTCTTCGTGAAAAAAAATAGTACATTTTGCATTGAAGGGTTTTTATTGCGACAGTCGATATCGTTACCAAGATCAGTCGTTGATGAAAAAAAGCTATACGCACTTTATAATTTCTGTCTATATGTTGCATCTCTTGATTGGGCTGGACCGCCCACGCGGCCGGTCGACTGTAACCGTTGTTTCCGGAATGCTGTTGGTCCCAGCCGGATATAGTGCTGATCGGCCTCTGTTGCCTCACTTCCGGGTCGGTTATGTTGTCCGATCTCTGTCGCTCGTAATGCTCGTACATCTGGGCGAATTGGAGCTTGAACTCCTCGTACGAGACCTGCGAGAGGACAATTTTTTTATCGCAATGATTGGCGTGTTGGGATTTTGTAAAAAGAAAAGAATTTAGGGATTGAGATTGAGGGATTGAGGCGGCATATACATTTGCGACGATAAAAAGATCGATTTCTTTTCAACGATAAAATTATTTAACGAAAATATTGTGTGTGTGTGTGTGTGTGTATATATGTATATACATATACAATATTTTCGTTAATAATTTTTTTTTATTATAAATTTAAATTTTTCGTTAATAAAATATTTTTTCAAAATTTCAAAGCGAAATTCGAGAAAGTCAAATTGCTACAGCCCGTTAACGCTGAGCCTCACCGTTCGGATTCGGAGCGCACGCCTCGGATAGAAGCGAGAGCGCAGAGGGGCAGGCAGAGATAGACAAAAAGCAATTAAATTAACAATTAACTATTATTACTGTAATTGATCGTTCAATTACTTTGTAACAGATCACTTAAGTAATTGGTTGCCACAGGTACCGACTGCAATTTAATTCATAATCTACGTAAACTCTAAACGCGATTTTCACAAAACTGCATTTTCGAAATTGGCGAGCAGGATTCCTCAAAAACTATTCAGCCTATTATTAAGCCAAATAACTATTGCATTAAGTTGAAACTTGGTGGACATATTGATAATATTGCTACCTTCTACTTGACAAAAGTTTTTGAAAAATTCGATTTACAAAAAACTACTTTTTCAATCCACATTTTACAGAAGATTGCGTGACATTTTGGTTTTTTTTGTGGACGCGTGCCATTCTCGTTAAGTTGCATTTTGCCGTCTAAATGTATATCCCGCCTTGAGTCGATTAAGCTCAAACTCGGTAGAAATATTAATATTATTGCTACCTTCTACTTTTGACGAGACATTTTTTTGAAAAATTAAAGAAAACCTACTTTTTTAATTCAAATTATATAGAAATTTTGATTTTCTTTTTAAGTGCGTGCTATTCACTTTAATTTCCATTTTCTTCATTTTAATTACGGTTGAATAGAAACTATACATCTTGTAAAGGAATTTTTTAAAATTCTTTCTTTAATCAAAGTCTACGGGAAGCTACGAATGAAGTAAAAAAAATGTTGATTATTTCTCAGTTTAAGAAATTTCTCAAATTTGCATGATTTTTTCGTCGAAAAGTCGAAAATTCGCCTGACCTTCGAATGGACGATGGCCAAAGTGTCGACCCAAACGCGCCAGCCACCGTACTCGTGTTTTATCGCGTGATGCAAAAGCATACGGAACAGGGAGTAAACCATGTCGGAGATTTTTTGTTCCTCGGTATTTTTCGGATGGATGTACGCCATTGCGATAAGCCACTCTTGCCACACCGACATCTGAAGCACCGTGCGCCTGTTCTCGCGATTGTTGTTGCACAGCAGTGTCATGTCCGACAAGAACAGCTTCTTCACCTCGAGGAGCTGCTCGGTTTGCTTCGACTGCCTTATCAAGGTGGCCACCACTTTAAGAATCACTGCGAAGACGAAAATCATCAATGTCAGCTGCTCGACCAGCGAAAGAGAAACATTTTATTCATCGCGAAGTCAACTAGAAAAGCAGTAGAAGGAAAAATTGGCAATGTAGAATAAGTTCGCGCTGTTTTTTTTTCGTGGAAATGAATGCTTTATTTGAGAAATCATCACGGCGTAAGATTTTTTAAAAAATCGATTTTTCTTGTTGCATTCTCCGATAGTATGTCCGTCTCAACCTGACATTTTAATTGATTAATAAAACGTATTATTTAATTGAAAAGTACGAATATTTTTATTTTAATATAGGGTACAAAGAGGTTATGTGCACATGGAGGTTATGCGTGAGACACATAACCTCCATGTGCAGGTAACATAACCAAACACATAACCTCCACTGCAGGTAACATGGAGGTTATGTGTTTCACACATAACCTCCATGTGTGAAACATAACATCTATGCTACACTCAGGTAACATGGGGTTATGTGTGAAACATAACGTCCATGTGTGAAACATTACCTCCATGCTACACTCAGGTAACATGAAGGTTATGTTTCACACATAACCTCCGTGTGTGAAACATAACCTCCATGCTACACTCAGGTAACATGGAGGTTAAGTGTTTCACACATAACCTCCATGTGTGAAACATAACATCTATGCTACACTCAGGTAACATGGGATTATGTGTGAAACATAACCTCCATGTGTGAAACATAACCTCCATGCTACACTCAGGTAACATGAAGGTTATGTGTTTCACACATAACCTCCGTGTGTGAAACATAACCTTCATGCTACACTCAGGTAACATGGGGTTATGTGTGAAACATAAACTCCATGTGTGAAACATAACCTCCATGCTACACTCAGGTAACATGAAGGTTATGTGTTTCACACATAACCTCCGTGTGTGAAACATAACCTCCATGCTACACTCAGGTAACATGGAGGTTATGTGTTTTGCACATAACCTCCGTGTGTGAAACATAACCTCCATGCTACACTCAGGTAACATGGAGGTTATGTATTTCACACATAACCTCCATGTGTGAAACACATCCTCCATGCTACACTCAGGTAACATGTAGGTTATGTGTTTCACACATAACCTCCGTGTGTGAAACATAACCTCCATGCTACACTCAGGTAACATGAAGGTTATGTGTTTCACACATAACCTCCGTGTGTGAAACATAACCTTCATGCTACACTCAGGTAACATGGGGTTATGTGTGAAACATAAACTCCATGTGTGTAACATAACCTCCATGCTCCACTCAGGTAACATAACCTCCATGTTACCTACAGTGTAGTAGGTTGCGCCATCATGCTGAAAGAATATGTCTTCTACGTCCATGCCGTTTATGCCATTTATGGAATATTGTGTTTCACGCATAACCTCCATGTTTGCATCTTATATTAAAATGAAAATATTCGGACTTCTCAAATAAACAAAACGTTTTATTGATAAATAAAAAATGTCAGTTCATTTAGTGACAGCCTTTAGTACTTCTTTACAGACGCGTTACGATCTTAAACTACACGCACGCGGTCCTGGTAACGCCATCTGTTGGAAAACAGCGCGAACTCATTCAACGCGATAATATATTTGTTGGGCTTCCGCACGCGAAAGTGGAAGCTCATAAATCTCAGACTTACTCGGATTCTCCAGACGATAGTGATTCTCCGGTTCGGGATGTCTCGTGTAGAGTATATGTTGACTAATGTGCTCGGTCATGATCTCGTATAGTACGTTGTAAGTCGGCAGAAGAAGAGTTTCCTCGTTCAGCAGTAACCTCTCGGACAGTAACGTATACAAATTGTGCGGGCTCATAACGTCATATTTTCTTCTGAAACGAAAGAGCAATTCGATTTCTAGTAGAGACCGAAATATAAAAGTCAACTTGATCGCGCGAGTAGCATTATTTACTTGTGCGTGCTACGACTTAGGAAAAAGCCGAGCAGTTTGAGCGCTTGCAATCTTATCAATTGGCTCTCGGCAGCCAAGAGCTTGAAGATCGTTCGGACGCCCTGTTTCGCGTCGAAGGCAGGCACCATCGACGACGGATGCTCCGACATCAGCGATATCAGCATCTGCAAAACGTCGTGAAGATTCTCGTCTTCGTGCATAGTCGTCAGGTAATTCAGTATGCTCTGCAGCTCGTCGTCCTTGACACCGTTCCCGATCATTATCAGCTGCTTGAGGAACAGCAGTATGTACGATCTTATCGTAAGTATGTCCTTTTGTTGCGGCCTAGGTCCGTCTGGAATTCCAAACGAAACATACAAACGTTCACGTAGTGATTTTTCGTGCATTGTTCTTTCAGGCAAGAGAATTGAACGAGTCGAAGGATCGAGTTTGAATTGTACTTGACGCCAGTTGAGTGTGCGAGTAACGAACGTTGATTTGGTCAATCATTTGGATATTTACTGAGGTTATCGCTTGAATAACTGATGTACCTTATTATTTGAGTCGTTATTAAGATCTATTGAGTAATCAATGAGGTTGATCACGTGATTACTTCGCGAAGTAGTTGCTTACATGACTGACTACATCGATTGCTGGTATAGTAGAGAGTTGAAAGTTCATCAATTGAGTAGTTAAAGGCTTACGCGTCGTTGAGATTTTTGAAAATTATCGACTTTCGGTTTTCGACGGATTGTCAAAATATAAGGTTTCGAAAATATTTTTCGAATGTTTCAAAAATATTCGTTACAAATTTCAAAAATACTATTCGAATGTTTCAAAAGTATTCGTTACAAATTTCAAACATACTATTCGAATGTTTCAAAGATACTCGTTACAAATTTCAAAAATATTCTTCGATCGTTTCAAAGATATTCGTCAAAAATTTCAAAAATATTGTTCGAAAATTTCTAAAATTTCAAATAAATTCTTCGAAAATTTTAAAAATATTCTTTGAAAAGGTCAAAAATATTCTTCGAAAATTTCAAAAATATCGCGCAAAAATTTCAAAAATATCGCGCGAAAATACATCTAAGAAGCTACAATTGAAATTTCAAGTCACTCGGTTGAAAATCGTAGAAGCTACCAGTCGGATCGATTTTTAGAACATGGCTCGAAGAAAAACGGATTTAAAGTTTTAAAACCATTCTTCTGCGGACCGTATCGTTCGTGGGATGTTTACACATGTCAACCTTCTAGTCCTTGGGATATTCACACATCGCTTGAGCCAATAAAAAAAACATGAATTTTTTATTTCCACAGGTATACGAGGCCTTAAGGGGGCCTTCTCTTTACGCAAGGAAAAAGTGTATTGGATTACACGATTATTTTTTACGAAAATGTATTATCAATACTGGCCTGGCGTATAGCTCAAAAAAAACTAATAACCTTACCGTCCAAAACATGACCTTTAATGTTTTTTAAAATAAAAAGCATATTTTTTTATTACAAAATGTAGAATTTTTTTCCGAAAATTGATTTCATCAATTTTCCGTATTTCTTACTTTTTCTTGGTTCGTATTTTGCGTATGAGCGTTAATGAAAGAGAAATTGTAAAGTAGCAATAAAGTGTACCCTGAGTCTCGAAAATGGTGGAGAAATGTTTTCTTTAAAAAAAAATCTTGAAAGTCACGAATTTTTTTCTCCCCCAGAGGTATCTCGCCCCTCAAGGCGCGTGCGTGGAATAAAGTCGAAAATTGATCGGATTAGAGAGTCAAATCAGGTCTCCATGAAAAGAGGAAGGGGGGGGGTGGGTGACCGCATGCTCTTGACCACGAAAAAAGAAGATAACTCGAAAGATCGAGGCGATTCAGCTCACCCATTCCCTTGGGTGTGATGCCACTTTTCCCCCGAGGATTTGCGACCCAGTAGTAGTACTTGAGGGTGTGGACGGTCTGGAGTACCGTTGATACCCGTCTGACGTTCGAGTATATCTGTGTGTCGCTCAGAAATTCCGTCGCCAAGTACGAATAGAGTCTCGTCTGTACCGGCGCCGGTGTGTAAATCCACAGTGCGGGATTAAAGAGGACGTGATCCAACAGCTGCCATGTCAAGAATGAAAAGTAAAACATCTACATCGCCATACGTCTGCCTGTTCTTCGGGCACGACAATCTACCCGACTTTTGTACGATTTTTATTGTTTCTTACTACCGCGTTTATCGCTCCCTCTTTTCTCAACTATCCTGACGCGACGGACTTTTTCTACGGTGTCTCGCGACGAGCATCTTACGACGAATACGTGCTACGATTTTTTTTTTCAATGTGCATTTTCCTTTTTTTTTTTGCGCCCTGCGGTCTGCGTGTTTTGGAAAATTTGAGGAAATATGGAATTTCACGTCTTTCTTATTTTGTGGGTAGTTTAAAATGTTTTTTTTGTGCTCAACATTTTTTAAGCTATATTTTTAAGTAAACAGGGATGATTTGTAGATTTGAGTACTCAACATTTTTGAGCAATATTTTTAAGTATACAAAGATGGTTTTTAGATTCAAGTACTTAACATTTAGAAGCTATATTTTTGAGTATTCATTAGTAATTTTTCGATTTAAGTACTCAAAATTTCTAAGCTGGATTTTCAAGTACTCAAACATGATTTGTAGACTCAAGTACTCACCATTTTTTGGAAATATTTTTGAGTACTCAAAGATGATTTTTAGATTTAAGTACTCAACATTTTTAAGCAATATTTTTAAGTAAACACAGATGGTTTTTAGATTTAAGTACTTAACATTTGGAAGCTATATTTTTAAGTATTCATTAATAATTTTTCGATTCAAGTACTCAAAATTTTTAAGCTGGATTTTCAAGTACTCAAAAATTATTTGTAGATTCAAGTACTCGCCATTTTTTGGAAATATTTTTAAGTACTCAAAGATGATTTTTAGATTTAAGTACTCAACATTATTGAGCACTATTTTTAAGTAAACAAAGGTGATTTTTAGATTCAAGTACTCCAAATTTTAGAGCGATATTTTTAAGTACTCAAAAATGATTTTTAGATTTAAGTACTCAAAATTATGAAGGAATATTTTTAAATAATCAAAGTTGATTTTTTAATTTAAGTACTCAAAATTGTTAAGCTGCATTTTCAATTACTCAAAAATGATTTTTGGATTTAAGTACACACCACTTTTTTGGAAATATTTTTAGGTACTCAAAAATTATTTTTAGACTTAAGTATTCAAAACTTTGAAGAAATATTTTTAAGTACTCAAAAATGATTTTTAGATTTAAGTACTCCAAATTATCAAGGAATATATTTAAATAATCAAAGTTGATTTTTAGATTAAAGTAGTCAAAATTTTTAAGCTGTATCTTCAAGTGCTCAAAAATGATTTTTAGATTTACGTACTCAACATTATTGAGCAATATTTTAAGTAAACAAAGCCGATTTTTAGATTTAAGTACTCAAAAGCTTGAAGCAATATTTTCAAATATTCAAAAATTATTTTTAGATTTACGTACTCCAAATTATCAAGGATTTTTCAAAAATAATCAAAGTTGATTTTTAGATTTGAGTACTCAACATTTTTAAGCTGTATTTTCAAGTACGCAAAAATAATTTTTACATTTAAGTACTCACCATTTTTTTGGAAATATTTTTAAGTACTCAAGAATTATTTTTCGATTTAAGTACTCAAAATTTGTTATCAATATTTTTAAGTACTCAAAAATCATTTTTCGATTTAAGTACTCAAAATTTGTTAACAATAATTTTAAGTACTCAAAAATCAAATTTACTGCAAGATAAAAAGCACCTTGAAACAATATTTCTTTTTTGACGGAACGAATGAAATGCAGATAATATTTATTAAGGGAGCTTTCCAGTGTGAAATTTTCAAAAAATCGATTTTTTTTTTTTGCTTTATCGAATAGTATACACTCTTCCGAATATTCCCTGAAATTTTCATGCCGAAATTCAGATTATTTCGGTTACTGTACAGCATTTCTTGGAAGAAGGCAACGGAGCGCTACAGCTACAGCGAAACTTTGAACGCGTTTTTCTCGAAACAGCATTTTTCAAAACGGTGTCCAACTTGGAGGGCAGAGTTTTAAAGCTATCGAGTTGAATTTTTTACACAATATTCTTAACGTCATTGTTTATCGTGCTATGGAAGCTTTTTTTTTTTTTGACATCTTCCTATTTTTTTGTAAAAAAAACTGCCAAATAAAATGCTAAAATCGATACTTTTTGTTCAAACCGGCGCCATTTTTGCAAAAAAAAAAAAAAGCCTCCATAGCACGAAAGCCAATTATATACCGATCAATAATCTTTTTGTGTTTTTTGTTTCAGATCAAAATTGTGACCCCCAACGTGGACACCACATCCAAGTGCATTTTCTGCAACAATTGTTTCATCATTTTTATAGATATTAATTAATAAATAAATCGATCTTTAAAAAATTGTTTTGTATTCTTCAATACCCAATTAATATACAAAAAAAAAACCAGACCGATTAGATTATTTTTTCTTTAAAAAAAAAAATCGCGAAAAACAGCGATTTTTCGGGCTGTCACACTGGAAAGCTTCCTTAAAATGAAAAAAACCTATGTGACTTGCAAATGATCAATGTACGAATATTTGCATTTTTGCTCGTTGAATTCCAAACTTTTTCACCGTTGATTTTCGACGAGAATGCGAGTATGGAAAAAATGATTAAAAAAAATAGGATAAAATTTGTGCTTGCGAACAAAACCATCGGTTCATTTTCATTATTGAAATAACGGGAGCGGGCTTCCGACGTGTAAAAAATCTACGAGTGCAGTTCGTGAAAAAAAGGCCTGAACATTCGTTGGGATGCGAGCGTGGAAAATATGGAAAAAAGCATATTCCGTCAAATTCAATTTTCGCAGCTGTGAAAATTCAATTAACCGAGTGTGTTAAAAATTGAACGATCAATTGACCGTCGTGAAAAATTTTACCTGCTTGAGAAGAAGATCGCTGTTGGCGCTGAGACAAGTGACCAAATGTTTCGTGAGCTCGAGAAACGAGGCTAGTACTTCGGTGGTCAAATGGTCTCTGCTCGCTCGCTGGAGCATGTAACTTATCACCAAGAACCCTCGATTTTGTACCATGTGTTGCTGAACCGTCTGCGATGTTTCCACGAGATCGCAGATAAAACCCAATAATTTCGAACTACAGGGGACCAAAGTGAAGTCTCATTGGCACATATTCATTTGCACTTTCGAAGTATACAAAAAAAAAAACATATATTCAATCGATTCGAACAAAATCGAGAAACAAAGTCGATCAGAATTTAGCGTAAAGTTGAAAATTTTCGACTCTTACGAAAGAGAAGAATATCAGTAAAAAATAGATCGAACGAAAATAAAACTGAAAATTGTCGAATATTGACGGAGTTGTTTACCATAATGTTGGATCTCGCTTTATGTCGTTCGGTGCTATGCAATCGTAAGGCAAGTCTAATTGCGAAAACAGTGGAAAAAGTACTTGTATCCCACCTATGGAATTCAGTGTACTGTGTATCGAGTGAGTTATCACGGCTTTGACATCCTGAAATGAAATTATTTTCATCGTAAAGGACGATAATGTTGACATTTCTCACTAATTCCATTTTTTATATTTATATTATTTAATTTTATATTTACGTTGGTCTGTATCCTCTTAAGGGCGGGGTAAAGTATTAAAATTTTTTTTTTCATTTCTTTTTCATTTTTTAAATGAATGCATAATATACCAAGAATATTGTGTTAAAATTTCAAGTCGATCGGAGTAAAATTGACGAAGTTATGAGTATTTGAGCGTCTATTGCTCCATGCCGGGTTTTATACCTGGGCGGCAGCTGCGCGGCGCGCTATTGTATTTTGCGTAGACAAACGCAAAAAGATGCTCTCGATCATCTTGATGGAAGCCTTTTGCTCTACGGACCTGGCATCGACGACTTTGAGCGAGTATAAGAAAATTATCGAGTTTTATTTTGAATTTCTAAAAATTCAAAGATAATTGAAAAATCTGAAAAAATTCATACGTATTCAGAAAAATGAACGAATCACGAAAAAAAATTGGGTTGCGGGCAAATTTGTTGACTAATTTTTTTTTTTTCATCATTTTGTTAATAACATTTTGGAATTATTATTATGCAAAATTAATCTTTTGAGTGCCTTTAATATGCATGAATTTTCTCAGATTTTTATGCAATCGAGAAGTGTTCTCAAACTTATGTGCAATGAGCGCTAAGCGACCAAACTCTTCTGCGTTTTTCAAACCGTTTTTCTGAGACTTGTCATATTTGAAGTCCGTGTGCACGATAACTCAAAATCTACTGGACCAATCGCTTTGAAATTTTGCACAGTACTTCTTCACATAATTCGCCACGTATTGTCGAGAGCTTTTTTGATTTTTTTAAATAATTACTCATTTTTCAACAACAAATTAGCCGATTATTTTTTAGCGAAAATCGGGTTTTTGGCTCCCAAGTGCTACGGAAAATCGAAAAATCGAAAAAAAAATAAATCCTCCCGTCATTACCTCGAGAAACATCTCCTTTGACAAATGCATTTTGATTTTTTTGTTTCAGATGATTCTGTTGCGAGTTACGGTGCACACCGCAAACCAACTTTTTTTCGAGGCGCCTCCGGGGTTTAATTTTCACTCGCTCAATTTTCAATATTTTGCAATGCAAATTTAGGAGAATGTTGTTCAAATGTTACTTCATTATATGTAAATTTTTCGATAAACGAACACTATTCGTTACGCCAAAAAAAAATCTTAAAAACATGCCTTTTTTCGCCGAATTAACTTTACCCCGCCGTTAATAAGTATTTTATATATTATATACCTTTTAAATATATATATTTTATATTTTATATATTATATACCTGCAGCATAAGTGCGTGTGGTGTATGTACAAAGTAAGAGACGTTCCCTTTAGGTGCGCTCTGTAAGCAGAGCTGAGAATCCGTTGCTACCGGGTTGTACATGAACACAATTGCGTTGGAGAGCTTGCCATCGTAAAGCACCTGAATAAACGGCAAGGGTCTATCAATTATTCGCGTTCGTACGGAGGCGAACGAAACAGACCCCGAACGACCACAAAGCTACGCTACAACAACGAAAAAATGAAATATTCACAAGCGTAACTCAATATGATTTTCACGACAGGAGAATACGATGAAATTAAATCGGACTGGGCTACGAAATCGAGCTGCGTACAAAAGTGCTCGCTAAAACGTAAAAAAGAAAGAAAAAAACGTGCCAAATTAAAATATCCACCGTATCGTCAACGTTGAAGCATGCACCAAGGAAAACAAACAAAAAATAATCTTTTTCGAGCGGTTGTTGTCCGTTGAAAAAAATGTGTCCTGTGGAATATTCATTACGAACATAAAAGTGAAAAAATAATCAGGGGCAAAATCTTTATTCATCGCTGCATCGAAAAATAAAAGGGAGAACAAGTAGAAAGTAGCGAGAAGGTAAAATGACAAATGACAGGATGGTTTCGTGAATCTGAACGGTTTACCTCGATCGCGATATTTCACAGCTACGAACGCTGCTGCACGTTGCGAATGACAGATATACAAATGACAGATACGAAGGAGACAGAAAATAAAAATAAAATAATAAATCAATGCTTACAGTCTGCATACTTTGGTCCACCATGCTCGCGAGCTCCTGCTCGTCACTCACCCTTTTGTGATTGTCGGGTAGATTCAGGTAACACTCGTTGTCGAACCGGAATTGACTCTGAAATTATTTCACATTCGTACGAATTGTTTTTTTTTCCCCGGCTGTGCGGGGATCGCAAAAAAACTATTACTTTCGGAGTTTGTTGTTGAATCAAACTTTCATATCTTATCCGTACTTGCTCTTTTTTTGTTATTCAATGATTGTTTAAAGCTGAGTTTTTCAAGAATGCTATTGAAATCTTGAAAAAGTAGTAAAAAATAAGAAGAGTCAAAATTTCAATATTTGATTTTTTCGAATCCCAGTTTATGGAAAAAAAAATGTGTCGCAACAGGAAATTAAAGAGCCCACCTTGTAACCAGGACCCAATCTATGCATCGCACAAATTTGATGCGTCGTGAGAGCTTCGCTGAACAAATAAATCGCGCTCATCTGTCCGCAGAAAACTCTCTCCTCGTCTAGCTCCGGGGTTGCACCTATGTAGCACTTATCGAAGGGCTGCAATAATTCGAGTTTTATCAAGGCCACGAAAAAAAGTAGCCAAATGTGGCAAGTTCCTTCTATCGCTTTGTGCCAATCGATTTTTTTTTATTTGCGTCATTGAAACTTACGTCATTCGTCGACACGAACCACGCCATTTCCGTATTCGAAGCTAACTGGCCGTTAACTAGACATTTAATTTCGCTCTTTGTCCACCTATTGTATATGTACACTACGGCGATCATGTACCACTGGAATAAGCGTTTTATATAACCATTCGTAAAGAAATTAATATAATCATTCGTAAAAAAAATCAACTTTTCAGTTGTCAATGTGGATACAAAAATATTCAGATACTCGAAAATATCATTGCATACGGATTGTAAAGTTTGGAAAATTATTTTTTCGTGTAAACACTTTGTGTAAACTTCTACGGTCGTTTTGGTGGGATGGGATACGTTCTTGAAAACTATAAATTAAGCGGTTAGGCTACTGTGAAAATTTCAAAAAATCGACAAGCCTTCGAGGCAACTCAAATTGAAGAGGAAGGTCTGACATATTATGCAGAAATCGCAGATTGGAACTTACTATTGCAACGACTAAACTGCTAGTGAAACTTTGAACGCGTTTTTCTCGGAACTATGTTTTTCAAAACGGTGTACACGATTTCTCGAAATCTAACGAACGGATTGAGTTTAAATTTGGTACACTTGTTCGGTGTAATAATAGTTTAGTCTTGACCGATGTTTTTCTTCTTGACATTTTTTTATCATCGGGTATTAACAGTCATAATATCATTTTTTCTCGAAAAAATAAAAATAAATTCAATTTTTTTTTGTTGATGATTGAAACTCAATAACGAAGAAAAGCTCGGTCAAGTCTTAGCCAATATAATCTATTTTCGGAAAAAGCTTGGTGCTTTTGTTTGAGATCAACCGGGTGGCCAAAATCAAGTACACCGTTGAACCCCTCGCGTTCAAAACTCCTTCACGAAATTCTTCAAGACGACGTTCGTTATTAATTTTTTTATAATATAATATTATAGTTTATTATAGTTTATTATAATATAATATTATAATAAACTCGATTTTCGGGTCGTCACAGTAGCCTAACCCCTTAAGGGATAACGCTATGTTAGACTGAATAATGAAAAGGGGCAATTGAAGTTGGATTAGAAAAAAATCAATAAACTTTATTGTACATTTATAATCGTTTCCTCATGCAATACGCAAAAAAGAGTATAAAAAATCTGTAGAGATTTTTTCCGAGGCCACTTCTTTCGGTAAAGCCCTGATCCCTCGTATTTTTCCAATTTTGAGGATTGAAGCTGAAGCAACGTATCAGAGCGATTTTTTGTGTAGATATAAAATAGCAGAAAAGTCCCAAAGACGTTTGCAAATATTGAAACAAAAATTGCAACTGACATTCCCGAATTTTAATTTTAGAAATGCCAGAAATTTAGAAATTTTAGAATTTTAGAAGATTCAGAATTTTAGAAATTTTTAGAATTTTAGAAATTTTAGAATTTTGGCATTTTAGAAATTTTAGAATTTTAGAAATTTTAGAAATTTAAAATTAAATAAAAATTAAGAAATTTAGAAGTTTTAATTTTAGAATTTAATTTAAAAAAAATACGAAAATGAGCCTCATATTTCGAAAAATCGCACGTTTTTAGTATTTTATATCTACATTGAGAAACGCTTCGGTATTTTTCACCACTTCTAAAAGTTCGAAAAACTGTAACGCGGATTCCGCCAGGGACAAAATAATTCCATTCGGCCTGCTGGTGAGCCACATAATTTTGTATGGGAAAAAAATCGAAAAGTTTTTGTACATTTCTTTGTGTATGTTTTTCGGAGCCAATTGGCAATCTTGAATAAAGTTAATTAATTATTGGAGGTGTTATCGCATAATACGTTATATTTTCGGTCGGTAAAACGAAAAACAGGCGAAGCAAATGTTTCTTCTAATTGGTACTCACCTTTCGCGGTTGAAATTCATATTTGACACAATGCTGGAAGCCCTTGCCTTTAACTTTCATCGAAGTAAGGACCAAGCAGTTACCTACGAAATGTGCCGAGTAACCGACACCCTTGCTAGTTTTGAAACTGCAACGAGAAATTCCGAAAACGTCTATGCATGAATGTTTAGAAAAAAATCGAGTTTCTTTTTTTTCTGTACTTTTTACCAAGGTGAAAAAAGGTCAACATCCGATTAAGGGGGGAAGTACCTTTAGACGAGGAGAACATTTGCTGATTTTTTTTTAACGAAAAGATTTGTTTAAAGAAAAGGGTGGAAAAAATCGATTTTTGCATTTTACCAAAGTATACATGTTCAATAATATGTGAAAAAAATCAGGTTAAAATATTAAAAATTAACCAAGTTATAGAGGATTTAGTGAGAGCAGGTAGCCCAACGATTTACGTATACTAAAACTTTCGATCGCCTTTTTCTCGAAACGACTTTTCTCGACCTGGCCCAAATCATGAATTTAGCTATACTCGTCCGATTTTCAATTTAAAAAAAACCAAAATTTTCGTAATTGCAGTAGCGATCGTTGTACATAGCGTTTTTTTTATTTAGTATTTTCTAAATTCTCGAATATAAGTAAAAATATCGCCGAAGTTACACTTTTTTCGAACACCCGTCATTGTGTGATTTTTTTTCGAAAAAGGGCTACGTACAACGAGAGGCTCTTTTATACCTCAATGACGTTATTATTTTTTTTAATTTTTTGACGCGAAATAAGTTCAGTGTATTTGATTACCACATTTTTTTATACACAGGTCCTTTTATACCTCAGTAACGTTATTCATCTTTTTTACACGAAATAAGGTCAATGTATTTGATTACCACATTTTTTTATACAGAGGCCTTTTTTATACCTCTATTTTTATACAGAGGCCTTTTTTGTACCTCAATTTTTATACCTCCATTTTTATACCTCAATAACGTTGTTAATTAAAAAAAAAAATGTACACGAAACAAGTTAAATGATGCCTAATAACATACCTTTTATCCCAAGCAAATAATCTAGTAGAAAAAAAAACAAGCCTTTTTCGGCCCGTCAGAATGATGTCCTCCCTTAAGGCCTTAGGCCACAGTAAAGTGTATAAAATCGTGTGCGAATTAAACAACTTTTTTTCGTATCAAGAAGTGATTGACTCATATAATTAATTACACATCTATTTAGTATGAATATCAAGCTGTTAAAAAATATATATATATTTTTTTTCGATGTTCAAAGTGGCCGACTACTCGAAACTTCTCGAAACAGCTTGTTTCCAATTGGCGTACCAAACAACTTCAACAATTTTCACTCGATTTACTTCAAATTTAAAAGGTATGCTCCTAATTCCATTTCGCAGAGAAGTACCTACGGAGTTTCTGATTAATCGAAAACTTTTCATTTTATGAGCAGTTATAACAAAAATTTTCACTGAAAATTCATTTCTTAAGTGCAAATACCTACAACTTTCGAATAAAACAATATTTTTTAAATTCCGTACGTACTTCTCTAGGTATTCTAATGTAAATTGACGAGAATTTTTGTTTTTTGTTCTGGGCAAAAAATTGTGGATGCTAAATCATATCAAATTGAAGCTAAATTTTTCATACCAAAAAAAAATTGTTAAATTCGCACGCGATTTTATACCCGTTACTGTGGCCTAAGGCCTTAAGCAAATAATGTTTATAAACTAACACGCGTATTTGTTTCTACCCAAAGCTCGTCGTACCATGCGTTATCGTCGTTCTCGATTGATTCTAAATTTGCTTCAATATTTTTGATGGATTCAAGATTTTTCGGATCCGTGTACATCAGGCAGCTTTTGCGCGGATTTTTTTTTCTCAAAAATCGTAAAATTATCCATTTTTGTATAAAAAAATAAAAATAAAAAATCTTCATCGTAACGACGTTATTAAGGAAAGTTGCTTTCGTCTGAAATAAATATGTGTACAGATCGACGCCAGACAAAAGCTTATGTATATGTGTAGTTGAGAGTTTTTTGCTTAAGCATCTTCCCAACGAGACCGACTATCTTAGCCAAAGCTCTGCGAGACGTCTGTGAATGGGGGGCTGTGTCGGCACTTGACAAAAGAGCACTTACCAGTAGAGGTACGGCTTTTCTCTCTCGATATTAACGGAGTTTATAGGATCGAGACGAAACCACGTTGTAAACGTGAAGCCACTCTCGTGTGGCCACCTCGCCATTGGTGGCAAAACTACAGCCTGCAAAAACGACGAAACGAAAAGAAAACATCGTCAGCCACGTTTATCGAAAGTCAACACCGGGTGCTTGTCATTCGCGAAGATGCCTCAGCGCATCGAGGAAAATGACTTTTCGGCATATTTTCCTCCCGGATGCGAGAAAATTGCGTTCAAAATTGAGAAAATCCCATTTCGAGTTACGCTTAAATATTATTTCGAAAATTCCGCAAAATTCATGTGCATCCACTCCGGAGACTTTGGTGGCTAACTTGGGTTGCCGTGAAACATTTAAGGATGTTGAGTCCCTATGAAACATGTTAATGTTAATCGTTCGATAAATAGCTTCTTAATCGTCATGAAATTTTTACACGACCTCCCGAATACTTCGTGTAAAAACATACCAAATTTTCAGAATTCTATCATCACAACTTCAACCTCCTTAAGGGTTGAAATAAAAAGTGATAAGAAAATTCGGAAAATTTGGTATGTTTTTGTACGAAGTACTTAAGGGGTTACCCCCACTTGCGATTTTGAAAAAATCGATTTTTTTTGTTGCATTTTTTTGAAGTATAAGTATCTGAGAATATGTCCTGAAAATTTCAAGTCGATCCGAACAAAATTGACTGAGATATGAGCGTTGAAAGAGAAGAATCCGTGAATTGAAGAACTGAAATTGAAACTTTAAGGGGTTACCCCCACTTGCGATTTTGAAATAATCGATTTTTTTTGTTGCATTTTTTTGAAGTATAAGTATCTGAGAATATGTCCTGAAAATTTCAAGTCGATCCGAACAAAATTGACTGAGATATGAGCGTTGAAAGAGAAGAATCCGTGAATTGAAGAACTGAAATTGAAACTTTAAACGCGTTTTTCTCAAAATGGCATTTCTGAAGTCGGTGACCAAGATTACTCGAACACTAATGAACCGATCTTCTTGAAATTTTGCAGGCTTATTTAATACATAAAAATGTAGTCTTTAATCGTTCGATTTTTTTTTTCGAAAAAAATGGCCGTTTTATAGCCAAAAAACGGCCGTTTTTTTTCGTTAAAATCGAACCATTAACTTTGACTGTCCGCCATTTTGTGAAAAATGAATATTTTTTAAAATCCTTCGATTAAAGACTAGTTTATACTTATATTTGACTAAATCCATCCGCATTTTTTTTTTTCAGATGATCCACTTCGCCGCAATGTTCGTCACCGCAAACCGTGTATATAAAAACATTATTTCATTGACGGCCATTTGCCACTAAACAATGTAATATTTTTCAATAAAAAAATTACTGAAAGTTCTTCAAGATGTGTTCTTTAAGATGGTATATTGATCGATTAAAAAAGTTTTGTAGTTTTCTTTAAAAAAATTCATGAAAAGGGCCTTTTTTTGCGCTACAAGTGGGGGCAACGCCTTAAGAGGTCGTGTTAAAATTTCACGACGATCAGGAAGCTCGTTATTAAAAAATTAACATTTTGTTAAGAACAATTTTTAAAAGAAATTTAAAAAAATTTATCAATAAACTTCGTTTTGTTTCCGTTGCTTTCAGTATATTGTAGATATTACAAAATTGAGAGGTCAAAAAAAAAACTTATTGCAAAGTTACATCAGTTTCCGTAAGACGACATTTAATTTGTGAATGTTATTTGTTCGATAACGAGATTCCTAATTGTCATGAAACTTTTACACGACCTCTGAAATACTTCATACAAAAACGTACCAAATTTTCCGAATTTTATTATCATTTGCGATTTGGGACTCAACATCCTTAAAAATTTATACACGATAATCGTTTCGCTCGATTCAGAGCATGGAGCGAATCTTCCGAGGGTCGAAAGCTCGGAGTTTCCCGTCAGTTGGAGCAGTTGGAGCGTGATAAAATTGGCCATAACTACGGCGGACGAGAAGTTATAACCGCAAGCCTAATTGATGAGTCATGCTTCGGAAAGTTTGCCAAGTCACGTCAGGTTTGGTTAAGTTCGCTTGTTCTACTATATACATAGTCTGCATAAATACACAAAATCCCCAAGACCTAAAGTCAAAGAGCTATATATATATATATATCAGTCTCTATAAAAAAATGGTTCTTATGTATTATATAAATATATTATTCTCTATAAAAAATGTATTGTTATGAACTATTTTTATTTTTTCTATTATCATTTTCTTAAAATACTTTGACGTCCGCAATAATATAAATAAAAATATAAATATATATATATGTCTCTATAAAAAAAAATTGTTCCTATGTATTATATAAATATATTATTCTCTATACAAATTGTATTGTTATGAACTATTTTTATTTTTTCTATTATCATTTGTTTTTAAATACTTTGGCGTCTGCAATAATTAAAATAAAAATATAAATATATATATATATATATATATACATATATACAGATACTACTACCGGTTAAAAGTTTTCGGACACTTCATATAATTGCAAAACTTTCGATCACTTCGGATAACTGCAAAATTATATGAGGTGTAGTAAAAAGAAATCCACTATTTTTGCGTCCAATTTCATGCAAAAATAATGGATTTCTTTTTACTTTCTTTATTAGAATAATATAATTCATTGTATAGAGGTGTATAGCATCTTCGTAAAATAATAAATGAAACGAATTATTTTACTTTAACATTATTTGGCAATTAAGCAGTGATCGAAAGTTTTACAATTATCTGAAGTCTTCAAAAACATTTGGCCAGCAGCATATATATATATATATATATATATATATATATATATATATATATATATATATATATATAAAATGTGTGTAAATACATTTTTAGGATTATTATGTCAAAGTTCATAGACAAAAATTCGAAAATGCATTTTTTTCATTTCCAAAATAATTAGTAGATACGAACTTTTCGGCCATCTGTGTACTGTTTTATTGAAAAATTCTTGAAAACGATTTCTCAATAAAACGGTACGCAGACGGCCAAAAAGTTCGTATCTACTAATTATCGGAGAAATGAAAAACATGCATTTTCGAATTTTATCTATCTATGTATATACTTTTTTCCTTCTGATACTTCGTATATTTATATATATTTTTTATACATATTTATATATATGTATATACGTTATTTATACATATATATAAATAACCGCGGACGACGAGGTTTTAGAGAAAAAATTGTTGAAAAAAAATAATAGTTCATAAGAATTATTCTTTTTGCATTCGATGGAAAAAGAATTCCTGCATACTGGAAGAAAAATCGAGTTGTATGAAAATTTGACGAATCGTCGGAAACTTCGAAATTGCATAAGGCGAGTAAAGATTGAATTCGCGACACGACGTCTGTATTTCTTCGTTCCAGCGAACTTCGTTTCTTCCATCGAGTCCCTCGCATTTTTCTTCCGGACAGACGATAACTTTGTTCTACCGCTATCACAATAGAAATGTACTCATCGCGTATATACGCGAGATGTGTCGCGTCTTGCAGTATACATATATATATATATACACTCGGGTCTGAAATACTCACCGATCCTTTTCTGCCGGGGAAACTGAAAAACACGTCGGGTCCGTTTCGTTGGGGCATTTGGCGAAGTACGTTCAGCAATTTCGCCGAATGTCGCGGCTGCAAATAATTTATTACTTCGTTACACTGTAAAATCACACGTCTCGTCGGTCAAAACGGAAGCTCCGCGCGAAAAAACGCATTTTTCGGTGAATCGTGTGATTTTTTTTTCTATCGTAATTTGGTGCACGACTGGTTTGTAAATTCTTGATACAGACTGAGGACATATAAAAAGTTTGCCGGCGTCTACGGAACTTACCCATTTTCCTTTAACGGCCTTCATCGCGCCAAATAAAAGTTTCAATTCTTTCACCGTTATGCTGTAACTGGCAAGAACGCCCAGCATATCGATCAGCAAATCTGCAGCGTGAGGAAAAAGCACGTGGTTTACATTTGTGGACAAACGCTTGTCTGTGAATAAGAATTTTTTGTCCTTGGACATTTAAATTGTAGCATTCTCCAGACTATCGATTTTTATTCTTTTTATTTCCTACGGGACGTTGAAAAAATTACTCCGAAATTAAATAAAAATGGGTTTAATGCATTTTTTTTTGAAGAATATGGCATTGTAAGTTCCGCGTGAATGATTCGACGGAGTTGTGCCATTGGGAAAAAGAAAAGATTATTGTAGAATGTGAAAAAGTTGTCAAAAAATATCTAAAAAATATATTTAAAAAATACGAATTGAAATAACGCTGCGTTTCATTTGGTTTCGAACTTTGTATCGTTGGAATGCAATGAAAATATTTTTTTCCGTACTCGCGGAATTTTTTTGTGACACATTTAGCCTTACAAAATCATGGAAACATTTTTGAATATCCGGACTAGCGATACATAACCTAAACCTGCAAAAAAGAGTTTGAAAATAAATGAAAATAAATTAATTAAAAAATTACGAGGAATTAGAAATTTTTAATTAAAAAAAAATGTTTAATCTTAGTCAATTTCGGCGAGCGAAAAATAATGTTTGAAGATTTATTCGAAGGGCGAAATGGTCACGAGACATTATCGCAATAAAATATATCGTGCCTCCAATCTGTAATGTATTAATTAACCCTATAATCCAACTGTTTTAAATGTAGACGAATTACCTGCGACTACGGTTTCCGCCCGGGACAAACGATGTAACACGTGCTCGATGAGACTGACGTCCGTGCAGGCCTGCAAGTTTCGCACGCTCTTCCTCAGAATAGCGATGAAGACACTCCATATTTCAGCCTGCAGCAAACCATTAAAAACATTGACTTTTAGAGTTTAAATATCGTCAAATTCGAGCCATATTAAAAAAATTATCCGATCGAAGATTTAGAGTGGGAGAAAGCACGAAGACGATATTTTTTCTCGTCTGAAATTCGAATTGTAGGATTGAAGGTCTTTGTGCCAAGTATGGAAAGGCCCGGTCGGGGGAGGAACTTTTTCGAGCTGGAATCGAAGTTTAATCCATATTAAGGTTACTTCAAAGCTCTGCAAAACTAAGAACTGAGCTGGCATATACTTATGATTTATTTTACATTATATTTTCTGTTTTACCCTAAACTTCTGTGTTTATTACTGTTAATATTGATGTTACCTCATTATAATAATTATTGTTGTTATTATTGTTAGATGACATTATTAGATAGTATTATTATATTATATTATACTTTATTGTGATTATTATTGTGATTATTATATTATATTACTATATCATACTTCATTATGATTATTATTATTTCTATTTTCTCTGTTAATGTACTCATTATACTTTGCCTCAAGGTGTTACCAGGGCTTAATAAAATCTATTAATCAATCTCTCTCTCTCTCTCTCTCTCTCTCTCTCTCTCTCTCTCTCTCTCTCTCTCTCTCTCTCTCTCTCTCTCTCTCTCTCTCTCTCTCTCTCTCTCTCTCTCTCTCTCTCCCTCCCTCCCTCCCTGCCTCACCCTCCCTGCAATTCTTACCAAATGCAGTGGAAATACAATTTTCGATTTCACCATGTCGAGCTTACTCTCAAAGTGCCCTCGCGGAAGACCCTATTCCGTGCAAGTTCCGTTTCGTCAGACCCAACGCTTTCGTCGCCACGGAGCCGTCTCTTGGATCGAGCATATATTTTATTCTCAGAGATGATACAAGAAGCGAGCATGGCTTTACGAGACCCGTAAATTCAATCAGCGAATTGGATCTTCGAGGATAAAAGCACGGGACAATAAAAATGGCATGATAAATCATAAATTGACCAATGAAGAAACGTAAAAAAGAAATTGATCTTCCATCGATGAAAATAAAAGCAGCGACGATCCTTCAGAAATGAATTACAGAGCACTCTGGACACCGAGAAATGAAGTGCAATGAACATCAAGATGGAAATTTTCCGATCAAACGTCTCCGAGGATGAGCTGATATTATCGAAAAATTTGCAGACGTTTCTGAGCCTCTTTACGCGTTATTATTCTTAAGGCCTTAGGCCACAGTAACGGGTATAAAATCATGTGCGAATTTAACAATTTTTTTTTCTGTATGAAAATGTGATTCACTCATAAAATCAATTACACATCTGTTCAGTATGAATGTCAAGCTGTTAGAAAATATGTTGTTTTTTTTTCGATGTACAAACAGTAAAAAAAAATCGATTTTTTGAAATTTTCAAAGTGGACTGGCCCCTTAAGCTCTCGGAGACACCCGAGTCGCGATGAAAGCCGCAGCCAATTCGCGAATTTCGCGCGATGGTCGTTGCAACAGTCGATGAGTTTCTCAATAACGTCGTCGGCGGGTTGGGCCGAGAGGATCTTGAGAATTATTAATATTCGCTTATTAAAGCCGTCAGCGATACCTCAGGCGGCAAGAAAGTGCCCATCCCCTCGTGAAACTCTTTGGTGCTGGGCAACGTCCCCTGACTCGGTATTCCGCGACGATCGAGGCCTTGGGATCCGAAGAGGCCGAAGGGTGAGTTGTGAGCCAACAGTGATTAAAGACGAAGGAAATTTATGTATAGTTCGTTATAACTGCAATCAAAATTCGAGTAGTCGCGACCCTCGGAATAATTCGTTTTAATTGTCTTCGGGCATTCGAGCGACGAAACGTTCGCAATCTTTTTTTACCGATCGACTTACGTACGAAGTACTTCTGCTGGGTCCAAATGTACACATCCACCCAAATTCCGAAGCGAACATTTTTTGTTCGCAAATAACTGTAACGACTCGGCGGTTCCTCCCGAATGGACCCCGTTCTTCACCAACGGAATTTCTACTGCGCACACGTGATGAGCTGAACACAGTATCCACCCCGAGTCGAATTTTAGACCCTCCTTTGAATGCTCGAGAACCTATTTCCTTTGTAACGCACAGACCGGCGCCCTCCTTTGACTCCCCTTGAACCTATATGGAGAAATTTGCACCGTTGGCGACCCTCCTTTAGCCCTACTGAACCTTCTATTCAACCTCCTGAGCCTCCTTTAGGCCTATGGGCTCGGCTTGCGTGAACCTACGCAACCTCGTTTTGGCCTACGGTGCAAATTTCTCCATATAGGTTCAAGGGGAGTCAAAGGAGGGCGGCGGTCTGTGCGTTACAAAGGAAATGGGTTCTCGAGCATTCAAAGGAGGGTCTAAATTTCGACTCGGGCAGTGAAAGGAGTCAAAGGAGAGTTAGTAGGGCGAAAGGAGGTTTAAAAGAGGGTCTGTAGGTTTGCGTAAGCATTAAATCAGGCTCACTAGGGTTTAAAGGAGGTTCAGATGAACCTACTAAACCTCCTTTGAGTGAAAAAGTCCAATTTCTGCCACTTTTGGAGGTTCAGTAGGTTCTGATATACATGTTTTTGAGATTTTCATTTGAAACTCTTGAACCTCCATTGAATGACAAATTGGGATCGAAAGGAGGTTTAAAGGAGGGTCTAAATTTCGACTCGGGACTGATATTAGGATTCGTGTGGGGATATGGAGCACGTATGCAGTGCTAAGACCCACGAGATGATAACCGCAAATATTTTACTCGTCCAATCGTTTGAATTACGATCTTTGGTTGCCTAGCAGTCGGTCTACGTCATTGCAAAAGCTGTATATTTTACGAATTCTTGTAATATTAGCTCGGTTTGCTCGGAAATATACACGCTCTGTGTATCGCATTCCATGATTATTACATTCCGAAGCCGTTTGCTCCTACGTATGTACACTCGTCGATGTCGGTTTCCCCGGGGAACATATCCTCTATTTGCAGTCGAGTACGATTGATATTGCTGTATCTATCAATATTCCTATACAAGTACACTCACCATTTATATATACATACATGCATACATATATATATATATATATATTCATCGCTAACATTCTACACTTGTATACACAAAGAGAATGCAATCGATCCCAGGCTTCAGCTGAAAGCATGAACTCAAACGAAATCCTGTAAGGCTGCAACGCAGTAATGCCACTCGAATTACAAGTACCCTGTACTTAGGGTTTAGACCACACTAACGGGTATAAAATCATGTGCAAATTTAACCATTTTTTTTCGTATGAAAAAGTGATTCACTCATAAAATTAATTACACATGTATTTAGTATGAATATCAAGCTGTTGGAAAATATATATATATTTTTTTTCGATATACAAAATAGCCGACTACTAATATTTTCTTTTGTTATCTTTTTTTTGGGCTCTTGGGGCGTGACATTTAGCACCCACAATTTTTAACCTAGAACAAAAAATAAAAATTCTCGCCGATGTACATTAGAATACGTAGAGAGGTATGTACGGAATTTAAAAAATATTGTTTTATTCAAAAGTTGTAGGTATTTGAACTTAAGAAATGAATTTTCAGTGAGAAATTTCGTATAAAACTGCTCATAAAATGAAAAGTTTTCGATTAATCAAAAATTCCGTAAGTACTCCTTTGCGAAATACAATTAGGAACATAACTTTGAGATTCGAAGTAAATCGAGTGAAAATTGTTGAAGTTATTTGTCACGCCAATTGGAAAAAAGATAACAAAAGAAAATATTAGTAGTCAGCCATTTCGTACATCGAAGAAAAAAAAATTATAATAGGTCGATATCCATACTAAATAGATGTGTAATTAATTTTATGGATGAATCACTTTTTCATACGGAAAAAATTGTTGAATTCGCACATGATTTTATACCCGTTACTGTGGCCTAACGCCTTAAACGCGTTTTTCTTGCAACCACTTTTTCACCTGGCGTTGGTAACTTCGGAAAAACCGCTTAACCAATCGGGCTGACATTTTTACTGCATATTCAGCCTATGTATGGCTATCGCCCGAACTAGAATGATTAAAAAACATTAATTTTAACTTATACTTTTGCCTTAATTATGACAAAAAAATGTGTTTTTCGAACACTTTTGAAAAAATCGACGTAATTTTTTTATTTCGCAATATATAATAACAAACCTAGTTCGGGCGAAAGCGACACTCATACAGATAAAGAATCTTTATGAATTTTTTCTTTCCGACTACCTGGAGAGCGCAAATCATCAACGCCAGCAACATCCCATGTGCGGGTCGCCGACGTTCCGAGTACGGCCGACGGTTGGCTGTATCGTGGCAACACGTCGGCTGCCAACGGTCGACGGCCTATGATGAGCCAGCGTTGGCGAAACGTACTAGCCATGGCTGGCTATCAGGCGGCGATGGCTCGGCAGTCGACGATCGAAAGGCGACTATGGCGCAGAGTTGCCGAAACCGTTATTCGATCGTCGCTCCGACGATACGCTTGATAGTTGGCGCAACGCTGGCCACCACGGTTCATCCGACGCTGGCTAGTCGTCGCCCGGGCTTAGTTGGCCATGTGTGCAGACCCAGAATACAGCCAACCCTTGGCAGTAAGACGGCGTCCAATAAACAGCCGACGATCGGGACGCGACTATGGCTTAGAGTTGGCGAAAGTGTTGTTCGAACGTCGCGCTGACGTTACGATCAGTACTTCGCGCAACGTTGGCCACCACGTTTAATCCGACACTGGGTAATCGTCGCACGGGTGTAGGTGACCATTTTTTCTAGACCTAGAGCTCGACCGATGCTTGACCGTAAACAAAGTCCAGTAGACCGTTGGTACCCGACCTCCACAGTGCGAATTTTCTTTTGAGCTTGCCTGAACAGTATTGTGTAGCGCGCAACCTAAACGGTGTGGATATTCTACAGTGGAATTAATTTAACCAATGGCGGATAAAAATAGGTCTTCCTATAATCGCGTAAAAAAGTTTCGTCGTCTCCATAAAGATGAAAACGAAGTTATCGCTTCTGCCCACCAATCAACTTCTAACAGCTATGTTTCGGGAGCAGACACGATTGATAGTTCCTTTGGGCCTTCTTCACATCAGAGTGGGCATAATGATCAAGAGGCTCAACAACTTTCAAGCGGAATGGCTAGCCCGGCGTCAACGGTGGGTTATGAAGCAGCTCAAGTAACTTGCATGGAACAAGTCAAAAGTATTTCCATCCCGCAGACCATGGCAGACAAACTACGTCATTGGGCTTTACTGAATATAACAACGTTGACAAACAAGTGTATTTCCGACCTATTAGTAGTTTTGAGAAGCGAAGGTCATACCGAGCTTCCACGTACAGCAGGAACCCTACTAGCTACCGCCCACGTACGACCGACGAAACCTATGCTCTCTAAACGCGGTGTCGAAGGTAGCTTTATCTACATAGGAATCGAGGAAGCACTCAGAAAAAGAATAAATAGTAGCATTTACAAGTGCAACACCATTAAAATTCTTGTTAACATAGACGGAATGCCCGTATTTAACAATTCGCGAAAACAATTGTGGCCGATACTTATTCAAGTTTTTCACGAAAACTATCACTGTGTTCCGGCCATTGTTGCTCTGTACTATGGAGACTCTAAGCCAGCTTCTACCACAGACTTTTTGCGTGATTTTGTACAGGAGGCTAAACAATTGATCAACAACGGAATTGTTATCGGATCTACAAAATACACGTTTGATATAGTGGCGTTCGTGTGCGACACACCTGCAAGAGCATTCATCAAATGCTGTAAGGCTCACAATGCATTTTATGCATGCGAACGATGCGAAACAAGAGGACTGACAGCAGGGAAAAACACACGAGTTTATCCAGAAATGGATGCAGCTCTCCGGACTCACGAAACGTTCAAAAACAGAACTCAAGCATTACATCATCAACAAAGCGAATCCTCACCATTATTAGAGCTACCAAATTTCGATATTATAAACGGCGTAATACTCGACTACATGCACTTATTGTGCATTGGTGTAATGCGCTCACTATTCGCAAAGTGGTTCGGCGATGGTAGCAAAAACGAAGGCAAAAACATAGCTCGCGTTAAACGATCAAAGCGAAAAGTTTTAAGAGAAGCAATGGCAGCGATAACATCATCAGTACCCTGTGAATTCCAGCGTAAAGAGTTTGATCTTGAAGATTGGATAAATTGGAAAGCTACGCAGTTTCGATTTTTCCTATTCTACTGTGGCGGTATCCTACTTGACGAGATCTTATCACCAGAACGATATAAGCATTTTTTACTATTATTCGTAGCTTGTAGGATACTCAGTTGTTCCGAAAATGCTACAAAATACACGTGCTATGCCAAAGAATTATTGAGAAAATTTTTTCATCTAACACCATCATTGTATGGAAGTCTGAGTCAAACGATGAATTTTCATAATTTAATCCATCTTGCAGATGATGTTAAGTACATGCAAGCGCCGTTGAGCAGCTTCTCTGCATTTCCTTTCGAAAACGAGTTGGGAAAACTAAAAAAATTGATTCGATCGCCAAAAAATCCAGTGGTGCAGGTTGTGAACCGTTTGGCCGAAGCAGACGCATTGCCAGATTACACAATACGACCTCGCAATGTGCTTGGCGCTTTTAAATTAGCTACAGGAAGCGATGGTTCTAAATCGACTATTCAGAACATTGAAATTAAAAATATTGTTCTGAGTTCATCTCGGCCCAATAATCTTGCTGTTTTGAAGGACAGCTCCATTATTAAAATAACGAAAATAACTTCTACAAAGAATTCTGATTTTCAAGTAGAAGACGTTTTCATAGAAGGTTATTTGATAAATATTGAAGGCGACGCATTCAAATATCCGCAGGCTTCATCGCTTTTTGGAATATTCGAATTAGGAAAACGAGGGAACACTTTGGTACAACGTTCCTTATCTGACTTCGACAAAAAATGTATATTTTTCAAAAATGTTAACAAAAAATATGCTGTGACTCTTCTTCATTGAGTGCCATAATAAAAATATTTGAAAAAAATAATTAAAAATAACAGATATGCGATAATAATTATGAATTAAAACAATGGTCTTTAAATGAAATATAAATCTACTTAAGTGTGCTTCGAAAATGACATTCAAATTCAAATTCGTCTTACTTCGCGCCAATTTACATTTCCGTGGGGACGGTTCGAGAACGTTCTCGACGCGCAAAAAATGGCGTCTCGACCACGTGGCGCTGCGACGTGCCGCGAGAAAACCGGCGTCTCGCGACATAGTGTGTTTCCGGCTAATCGAGCGTTCGCGTCGTCCTCCTCGTGTGCAATATTCGACATAAATTATTTTCTTTATTTTTCATCTATTCACAACGTGCAGTGCTGAGTGAAAGGCTGAGCTTCCGGAGGCATGGATAACCAAATTAACGAGTAAGCGAAATTTCAGTTTATGCATTTTGTCTGCCGGAATAATCTTAACCTCAAATTGCTGTAGCTTGATTAATGAATCCATTTTACGTGGTTCTTTTTTTTCATTATCTTAAGTTTCTTCGTGCGTGATATATCTCACGTCGTCGTTGAATTCGTACACGAGAAAATAAAAAGCAAGGCATCTATCGAGTTGGTCCCTCGCGGATGGTTGGATCGAGTCGATGAAAAGTGGATTTGCTATTATCCACCAAAAAAAGATTGGCAAAAGGTCGACGACTGGACAAGGACCTCGAAATGTAAAGACCGGTCGTGGAAGGGAAGTGAAGTTTGCATCTTAAAAGAAGCAAGTACGTTGAATCATGCTGTTCCTAATCCACCTCGCCTCACTCATGTTCATTACGTTATCAAATAACGAATCATTCTTTTAGCGTCCTATGAAAAAGGTCTCCGACGGCTGAAGAAATTTTTCACCGATGACACAGCTCTTAGCACTGGTGACGATGTTCCAGTAGGAATCGACAGGCAAAATAATAATCATATTGACATTTTTTCTGACACGGAGAGCATGTCGATATTGCGAAATCTGCCTCCGATGGTTCCCAACGACTCTGTTTCAAGTAAGATAAATACAATTCTTTTTAGAGAAGTAGAAAAAATTAATGTATTGTGTATAAAAAAACGAATTCTCAAAAATGCGTATCAAAAAAAAGATTAGAATAAAGATGTACAAATTTTCAAGTTTGGTTTTGTGTCTCGCTATCCAGATATGTATGGACTTGAAGTTCGCATCATTGCGACACAATGAAATTTCTTTTCTCATTTTTTTATTTCCATATATCCTTTATTTGGTGAAATATTTTTTTGTAGATTTGAATTCTAGGTTATCACAATAAAGATTTGCATAATTATTGAGATATTTTACTTACGATTTCAGTGAAAAGCAAATAGGGAAATTAAAAAATAATTATTTTCGTTGCGTCGCAACGTTGCGAAGTGCAATTTCACAGAAATGTAAATGGTCTTTCTTTTGACAGGCGACACAGCTACACGAAGTCTCTCGAGAGTAGACTTGGAGACACACTTCGAGAGAGAACTTCTGCACAGACCAACCGGTCCTACCAACTTCACTGCAAAAAGTGTCCGACGACACGATATTGAAGCTAACGGATGTGCCATTAATGACACGTTCGCAACGGAAATGCTGGCAGGTATGCTTTTATTTTTATTACAATTATCACACAATAATATTATCACTACAACTGAAAAATTATAAGTCAAAAATTCAAAAAATTCAAAATTATAGAATTACAAAAATATGAAATTATAACATTCAAGAAAAACCAAATCATAGAATTCAAGTTTTTTTTTTTTAATTAGAATTATAAAACAATAAATTCTTCGTAAAAGTAAGATACTTTTACGAAGAATGTTTTGTTTTATAATTCTAATAAAAAATAAGAAATTTGAATTCTATCATTTTGTATTTCTTGAATGTTATTTTCTTGATTCTTGATTCTTGATTCTTTTCTTGATTGATTTCTTGAATCTTATATTTTTTTATTCTATCATTTTGAATTTTTCACTTCTAATTTTTCAGTATTGTTATCATTTTTCAGAATTTGAAAAATGTAAAATTATAACAGTCAAGAAATACAAAGTAATAGAATTCGAATTTTTTAAAATTAGAATTATAAAAAATAAGAAGTTTCAATCCTATTATTTTGTATTTCTTTAATGTTATAATTTTATACTTTTTTAATTCTATCATTTTAAATTTTGCACTTATAATTTTCCAGTATTGTTATCAATTTTCACACTTTAAAAAATGTTTAATTATAACATTCATGGAATACAAAATAGAATTCGAATTTTTTATTTCTTAGAATTACAAAACAAAACATTCTTCGTAAAAGTATTTACTTTTACGAAGAATGTTTTGTTTTATAATTCTCATAATTTAATAAAAAATAAGAAATTTGAATTCTATTATTTTGTATTTCTTGAATGTTATAATTTTATATTTTTTTAATTCTATCATTTTGAATTTTTTACTTGTAATTTTTCTGTATTGTTATCAATTTTCAGAATTTAAAAAATGTTTAATTATCACATTCAAGAAATCCAAAATAATAGATTTCGAATTTTTTATTTATTAGAATTATAAGAAATTTGAATTCTATTATTTTGTATTCCTTGAATGTTTTCATTTTTTATTTTGTTAATTCTATAATTTTGAATTTTCAGTTCATCGAAAATTTGTCGATTTTCTTACGATAGAAACCCAAAAACTTGATACAAGGAAGAAAACTGTAAATATAATGCATTTTTTCTTCCTTGTATCAAGTTTTTGGGATTCTATCGTAAGAAAATCGACAAATTTCCGTTATATCAAGGTACGAGTGTATAGTGCACTCGAACTAAAGCTTCTTCCAATCTTATTACAGGTGAGATAGGAAACTCGGACAGCGTCGTAAATTTGAGTATGTATATTATGGTTTTCCTCGATTTATCGTTTTCACTGCCGATCCCGCGCATAACAGCGAAAAACAATCCCATCACATCGAGTTTTCACGAGAAGCTATTTTTTGGGAATAAAAAGTCTAATCTCTTAACCCTCAACCAAATCCTTAGTTTTCATTTACGGATTTTTTTCTAAAAAACAATACTTATGAGGTATGGCAATCAACTCAGCTGATTTAACATATAGATCTCAAATATGATCCAATAAATACATCCGTCAGAATATTTGTTCTGTTCTTTAAATGATCAGTATTTATCGATGAATACCAATACAATGTATATTTAATTACGGTGTTTTGTAAAAAAATATAATTTTTCATAGGAAAAACGCGTTTTGTCTGCAATCATCACTAGAAATGGTTCAACTAGATTGGAATGAGTGTTCTTTTAATTTACAGGCGATTTTATGGCAACGGTGCTCTCAGAAATCCGCAGCTCGGAAAATAGAATACTCCGTGAGCTCGAGAGCGTCAAACGTAGTATTTTATACGACGCAAAGGCACGAGCTGAGGAAATAAAAAATACTGTAGCCATTAACAGCGTTTCGTCACTCAGCACCGACATTTCCGAGCACATCGACAATCTGGGATTCGAATTGCCTCTGCAAACAGTTGAAGATTTCGAAGCATTCGATGCAGTGGTAGCTTCACTTGGAGAAAAACGAAAGTCGTTGGTATGTTCGACATAAAATAATAATAGAAGGAAAAAAAATAATCGAAAAATCAATTTACTTGAGAATACACTAGTACAAAAATCTATTTTCAAAACGAATTCAATTGCTCATTAAATGGGCAATTGTATTCGTTTTAAAAGTTTAGGGTGTAATTCCAAAAACACATACTTCTTAAGATCAATGAAAAAAAAACAAAAAAATCAAGACCGTCATGGTAAAAGACCAAAATCGTTAAAATGATCAAAAATTCAACTTTAACATTGAATAAAATTCGAACGCGTGAATTTATTGTTTGAAGGCAAGAAGCATTCTTTGTAGACGGTTGAATTTGTAAACACAACTTTTATCATTTTAAATGAATAGAAGATATTAATTTTAGTTTTAGAAGTTTACATATTAATGTCAATGGGTATAATTTTGCCAGCATTTATTTTTTGTCATTCACGGCATTTTAGTAAACATTCAAATAAAAAACATTCGAATTTTTCGGCCCTGTCTAATTGTTTGATATCCATATATTCTACAGGAACGTATTATGATAAAATCGACTATCGGAAACAAGGAGTACAACGCAGCACTCTCGATTATTTTGTCTAGTCTGCTAAGCAAGGAGCTTCAACTACAATATAGCGCGTGTGGGCGGGAGATTCAAGGAAATAAAAAGAGAAATTTCAGCGAAACTAACACATTTAAATGTTTAGAAGGTAATGCAAATGCCTAATGTTTATAAAAATATGATAAATATAAAAATGAATGATAAACATAAATATGCACATGAAGACCCACAACAAATACAGTTTTCGCCGTTACGTTTTTCAACAGGTGTTTTGTCTGAAAGGTACGACGTTTCGACGAAAACCATCATTGCGAAAATGAGCCGCTGGTTCATTGGAGCTAGCGATAGAGCTGGTGGTCGAAAACAACGAAAATAGACGTCGTATTCGTCTTCTTCGAGCAGTATTGTTTTTTGAAGAATATTTTTTTATTTCATATAATATAAACATATAATTATTTTCGTTACCATTCTAGCGTTTATAACGTTGGAGGACTGAATATATTAATAACGTTGTAAGACTGAATATATTTATGAAGTTGTAAGACTGAATATATTTATGAAGTTATAAGACAATATATTTATAACCTAAGCTAGACATTAATACGTCAATCACTGACAATAAATTTCTATTAATGCTATGTCTTTTTTCTTTCAATCTGCTATTCCTTTAAACACCCTCTCGTAAATGTAGTGCCATCGTCGCAAACGACGTAGGGTCGATGGCGCAAACGACGTAGGTTCGATGCCGCAATGGATGTAGGGTCGACGCGGTGATCGACGTAGGATCGATACCGCAGTCAGCGCAGGGCCGACGCAACAATCGGCGTAGGGCCGACGTTGCAATCGACGAAGGGCCAACATCGATTAAATATTGTGGCGCAACGTTTGGGAGGATCGTCGGGCCGACGTTATCATTTGGACGTTTATTGGACCCCCAAACGACGTTGGCGAACAGAGTCGGGCCGACGTCCTAACGCCGGCAAGCGTCGTTGCGCCAACGTTGGCGCGACTTTAAAATCCTACCTGGGCGCATGCATGACTCGCGGCAAAATAATTTCCCTAGTCTCTCGTCCTCGAGTTTTGGTTAACGTTAACGAAACCATTAAATTTATATGGGTCTGCGAGAGACTGATGTATAGAAACACGTGCTGGCGTGTACAGTGTACAAGAGGGTAGACGAACGAGCACGAGGGATACCTAATATTCCGTTGGCGTGAGAGTTCACCAACTAATATAAACCCCCTCGAATACGATTGGCCCTCTCGCTCTCACCCCGTCTTTTTCTCCACTGCGAATATAGCCCTTGCGAAACCATGAGAACTTCCCTCAACAACGGAAACTCAATTCCTCACGGCAATACGGAAAAGTTAAATGTCACTTCCGCATAACTGCAAGAATGTGAAGTTCTCTCGGACGTTATGGTGAAACGCTTAGCCAATGTATAATAACTAAAACGTCATTTACCCTCGTCTTTAATTTGCATATTAAAATATTGCACATATTGAGCTTGCAAAAAAGTCCAAAGTTCGTTACAAAGGGGGTCCTCTGTGGGCTATTATTATTATTCATATTTTACTTTTGTATTAATTCGTTCAAACGATTAATTGCCATGCTACTAATCATTAATTACTTGCTGACTGCATCAATGTAGTATAGTCGTTAATACATTGAAATTTCGCGACGAAATTTAATTAGCGCAATTATTCGGTTAACTGCTGTCATTGAAAACTCTACATATTTGCGCACCTGGAGAAATTAAAAAACTGCCAAGCTCTCGTGGCTCTGTGAGCCGGACTAAATCATCTTCGCACATCTACTTCTGCTGAACTTACTATGTCTGCGGGCAAAACTCACTTTTGACGTACAACGTTCACTTTTTAATCAAGCAGCGTGTGTAATTCGAAAGATTTTCGAGCCGCACTCGAGACGACTGTAGATTCGCTATATATATAGTGTATATATATATGCATATACGCACACATAGTCGCGAAAGACCGAGCTTTAATTAGCTCTTGGTGTGTAAGCCGGAAGTGGCGAAGGACCCGTCGAGCTTTTACTGGAGCCACTCTGTCACTCTTGCAGGTCGAGATGAGAGTCGTATGTACGACAATTGTGTGTTTCGTGTGTACCACCATATATATATATATGAAGTATTCCACGTGAATCCGGTGAACTTTTTCCCTGACCCCCGCCAATTCGATTTATTCTTGTTAATCTGATTCCATTGACTCTGAAAGATACCCTGATTTTTTTACATTTTTCGAAACAACCCTTAGTCAAAAAAAAAATTTCACAAAAAAGCCCCAATTTAAAAATATGAAAAAAATTCCCAAAAATGCGTGATTTTAGGTAAAAATTTTCAAGCTATCACTTGCCGTGGAAGTATAATTTTTTCTGTGCTGAAGACGACTTCAATTGAAATTAATACAAGAACTTTTTGACTGCTAACGAAAAAATCATACTTCCACTGCGGGTGATAGCTTGAAAATTCTGACATATAATCACGCAGTTTTAGGATTTTTTTCAGATTTTTAAATCGGGGCGTTTTTTTCGGAAAAAACAATTTGTTTTGACTAAGGCTTGTGTCTTAAATTGTAAAAAAAATGCAGGGTGTCTTTTAGAGTCAATGGAATCAGATAAAGAAAATCAATCGAATTGGCGGGGCTCAGGGAAAAAGTCCACCGGATTCACGTGGAATACCTCATATATATATATATATATATTTAAATACACATCTATAGAGGGTGTCCTGTTATGAATGGCTAATCCTGCAACCTTCGATAGGCCAGATCATGCCCTAATGTATGCTGGTATTTCAGTTTAGTAAAAGTCCTACTACTCCTGTATATATTCATATGCAAGATTTTTTCTGTGATTGCAAACGAATAAAAATGGGTGGTAGAGCATATGCACTGCAGTGAGTACAGCGTCGAAAGATAGGAGGAAAAAAAAATTGCCCAGAGCACGATGTAGCTACGAATATATTTGGATGAAGCACGAAAGGGACAAAAATATGGTAAGACGTTTCAAATTTCGAGATTTTCAGAGATAAAGAAAAAATGTCGCCCTCGTCGTAATAAAAGTTGCATCCGAATGAATGTGTACTCGACTCATACCGTAAGACAGAAATACGTGGAGCATAAATTTATTACGATACAATTTCTTGGTACATAGAATTCTTCGCATCACCAAACCGAGCAAGCTGGTTGAGAAAATTCTTTTCATTTTCTCGAGACGTCCTCGCGCCTCGCTGGCCCGTTGCCATTCGAAAAAGGACCGCACCATCTCTCACGAACAATTTTTGCATGCCAAGGTGCACGAGAAAAATTCGTTCTTTCTCCTCGAATCTCCCACGAGGCCGAGACGAATAATATTAGGGACGAACCTATTAAATATTTATGCTCCGTACGGTGAGGTTTCAAATTGAAAGAATGTTGCGTAGAGTTCGGCGGACTCGAAAAGAATCCTCGACGTTTCTCTTGGACAGGACGAATTTATATTCCTTTGTTTCGACTGTTCTTTATGCAGTCTCGGAATTTTTTGGCTACTTTTCGGTTAAAACAGTTTTCATTCGGGTACCCTTTCCGAGAGATCTGGATTTTTACAATATTTTACATTATTATAATTTCAACGTGTGCTGCATTGTACAAGATGCAACAGCATGAATGAAAACTTATACGAAAAGAAGTACTGTATATAAAAGTATTGATATATAAGAAATGTATTTAAATATGTGAAAAGTATACAATATTTTACCAATATTATAAAATTGTCCTGTTTGTACGTTGGTATTTTGCGGCTGACAAAACTAGATAGGTTGAATTGCGATGCTGAGATGGTATACAGGGTGTCCCAGAACTGAACGCGTTCCCTGAAATGGGGGGTTGGGGGTGAAATTCTGAGTCGATTGATATAAGCATGTGTGGGTCTCAGATCAACCGCTGAATTTTTATTGCTTTTCTAAGGCGGGCCAATCAGGTGCGCCCGATAAGCCGGCGTATCGCTCGCCGACGTACAGGCGCACCTGATTAGCCCGCCTTTAAAAATCAATAATAATTCAGGGGTTGATCTGAGACCTACACATGCTTATATCAATCGACTTAGAATTTTACCCCCTAACCACTATTTTCGTCGACAAAAAATGTTACATCGAAAAAAAAAAATTGTTCATTATAAGCACTGCTTTTTGTTATGTAAAAGAAACTCGTAAAATTTAAGGTTGATAGGTGAAGTGGTTTTTGAGATATCTCAGTCACTGATTTTCCAAAACTCCCAAGAAAAACGCATTTAAAGTTCGACAGCTTGCGGAGCCTACCTATAAATGCCCGTAACTCCTTCAATTTTCAACACATCGACCTCAGATTCTCGGAGGATATTTTTGACATGTCATCGATATTTTCGAATATTTCGAAAAATGTCTACTATGGAGTAAGTTATTTAGCATGCCCTTAAGTTATTATGCCATTAAGTTGTCTAGCATCAATTTATTTTAACGTGACCGAAAAAAGTGGTGTTATCGTTATGCAGTACAAAAAGTGGTAGGACTAATCGAATAAATAAAAGTGCTCAAATACAACACCACACGAACTGACGTGCTGTACATTAATACGGGGGGCTCAATGCTCCACTGCGTGTTAATAACCCGTGGCCGGCTTTGGGTTTGTTTCCAAGGAGCTCGTTATATTACACTCCGCGTTGTGAATCGTGTTGGATACGGAAAATCCGTCCAACATGTTTATATATATATATATATATAAATATGCATATACAGGGTGTCCTCTTATGAATGGATAACCCTGCGACTGTCGATAGGTCGGATCATGTCCTACTATATGCTAGAATTTCAGTTGAGTAAAAGTCCCACGCTTTTCGAGATAAAAATCATTTGCTTTTTTCGCATGCCATTCCTAAGAATCATAACTTTCTTGACCTGGATTTAAAAAAATACTCTTGGTTACTTGTTTTATCTAGAAAAGTCTTCTTTTTAACCTTAAATGGTAAGGAAACTTTATGAAAAAAGATCTTATGCAGAATTTTCATACAAACCAATTCGAACATCTGACTTTAAAAGCATGCGGTGTAAAAAAAAATGTACTATGCATATCGTGCCAATTACTTTAAAAAGTTGCTTAGTTATTGTCGATTCGTATCATTTGTAGAAATTTTTTTTTTCAAAAAATAACAAAGCCCACAATCTTGAAAACCGTGGGACTGTACTAAACTGAAATTCCAGCATATAGTAGGACAGATCATGTCAGATCATGACGTATCGACAGTTGGAGGATTATCCATTCATAACAGGACACCCTTTATATATATATATATATAATTTTCCAGCTCTGAATTGGATACTTGTGACTGGCGCAGATCCCTGAATTACATATATATATATATATTTAATTCAGGGATCTGCTCCAGTCACAAGTATGCAATTCAGAGGTGGAAAATTCATAGCTCGCCCCGCGATTCCCTACACACCGCATTGCCATTCGCAGGAGAATCTACTCCAGCATCCAGCTCGTATTTTGTGGCTGTGTAAACGGTGTGTATATACGGGTATCCCTTGGCTCGAATTTCGGTGCAGTGCGACGGGAATGATCGCATACCTCTGCACTCGGGATTTAACGTAAAAGACGACCCGCGGGATGCACCGCCCATCTTTATCGCGAATGACTGAACGTAATTAAATTAAATGTTTGCGCACGATAGAAAACAGTCAAAGGTACGAAGACGTCGCATTCAAGTGACACATATCATGCGGATGGCGGAAGATTCGCCATCCTCGAGGAAATCTCACCATTAAAATCGTCCGAATGGAGATAGTTTGAATGACTTGTGGAGCCATACGAAAATAGACAACGAAACCGGACGGGGGGGGGGGGGGGGGGTTCACTGAGCCCTTTGATCGAAGCAACGATCGTAAACTTCAAGTTTGATCGAAGTTTCGACGTTGGTTTCGATTTTACGTGAAATTCGCGTCGAAGTTCAATTGAGCGCGAGCTGGAGCTCGAAACTGAGAACAAGTTGGAACAAATACGCGATCAAGTTCATTCTGAAGTTTTATGCAAAGTTGCAGTCCAAATTGAAATTTAAGGGGGGAGAGAGCTTTAGGCGAGGAAGAAATTTGTTGATTCTCATGATTTTTTTTGAAAGCAAAGATGTCTTCACCATTTCGGAGACTTAGGGTTTGTTTTATTACTACTTCTGGCTGTTATATGGTATTTTACGCATTAATATGTATATATAACAGTATAGCTTAAAAAATAATCGACCTAATCGATCATTGTATAAAACATGAGCCTAAATGTTTTTGATAAGTTTTTTTGTTGCAAAATGTAGCCTTTTTTTTACGAAAATTCAATCTTTTGTTTCGAAGCATACCATTTCATCGATTTCTAACATTTCTCAATTTTTCTTGGTTCATATTCTGCGTATGAGTGTTAATGAAACAAAAATCTTCGTTGGTTTTTTTTCAGGTTAATCCCGCCGATGCTACGTGTCACGCCGTCTGACAACAACAGTCAAAAGTAAAAACATAACCTGAAACTGGAAAATGGTGAAGAAACCTTTCCTTAAAAATAAAAAAAACATGCAAATCAGTAATTTTTTCCTTGCCTAATGGTATCTCTCCCCTTAAACCGGAGCGGAAATTATTTTTTCCTTCTATTCGAGCGTGGGAGTAAGATGGAATTGAAGCGCAAAATGCTCAAACTCAGTATCGAATTGAAACTAAAAAATGACCATCAGACCGGCCCAAATTTTAAGTTGTAATTCGAGCATCCAAATTTAGATGATAATTGGTTGAACTTACAAGGAACATCCCTCCGGTGACACCCTTCGATTTTGTTGAAATTTGGAAATGTTATAAAGCACCGAAAAGTAAGCGATACGTATTTCTTTACATCGGCGGAAAAACGGTTTTAAGGGGTGAAACCACCCCTCGAAAAAGGCATCTCTAGGGGTAATATAGCAGTTTCGCACACAAGGAGTCCACCGATTTTAATGAAACAAAAACAAAAATTCTTCTAATCCGAAGCAATGAAAAATCCAAATCCATAGTCACATTGCAAAAAAAAATTAAGGGGTGAACCACCCTACAGATGCCTTTTTTCGAGGGGTGGTTGCACCCCTTAATACCATTTATCCGCCGATAAAAAAAATACGTATCGCTTTCTTTTCGGTGCTTTATAACGTATGCAAATTTCAACAAAATCGAAGGGTGTCTTCCGATCGAAGAACGTATCTTCTCAGATGCACACTTCACGAATCTACCAACGGAATTTGCGATTGGTTATCAACTTTTTTTTATGAACAATTACTCATGTGATTTTTTCTCACAATCGGAAGTTTTCATTGAAATCTGCACTACCTTTGCTTAAAAAGGTATTTTCCAATTTCTGTACTCAGTTTCATAGCTTTTTGTATATATTTTTTATTTGTTTTTGGTTTTTTTGTTCCAGCTTGAAAACTAGAAGACAAAAAAATTACAAAAAAATGGTTTGTTCGCTCAAAATTATGCATAATAAAGTTTTCCAATTCAACTTTTTCCTGCTTTCGTACTTTTCAAAAAAAAAAAAATTTTAATTAGTCTTTTTTAGAGCTGCAGTGGCTTTGCCCCTTAATACGCCACATAACAATAGCAGTGAAGCTCCGGCTGAAATATCTAGTTGCAAAATATTCCAGTTCCCATTGTGCAACTCTTCAGTCTGGCACTCTTGTTTATCGGAGTAATCGTAAAAATAATTGAGGCGTATAATCGAACGACCGAAAGAGAGGGGGGTGGCTGGAGGGGAGAAGAAACGATATTAAAAGCGGAGAGCAGATTGATGAAGAGTCATATACGTGGGCGAAAAACCGTCGTGTACATCGGACATACAGAGGCAGGAATGTGAAAAGGAGCAAGCAAAAAAGTAGAACTTCACAGCGGCAGTACTGCGGCAATTATATTCCGGCCGTATACAATCCGCGACCACCTTTGCTACACGAGGAGGATATGGAAGAGGAGAAGCAGCAGCACCCACTGGTGGAATTCAACTGCAGTTGGGGCTCGTACACAGTGCACCCCGGGAATAATAACCGGAGGGTGGCGCGTGTAGTGGCACTTGAAACTGCAGCGAACGTGACACCCGCAAGTCGCAATATATACCGAAATCCACCATCAACGCAGTTACACGTGCCCTCGGAGCCTTATTTACGGATGTATTGCCCGTACATTCCCTACCAAGAGTAACTTTCGGCGAGAACTTTGAGTACTTGGCCATGAAATAAAATTTGAAATAATCAACCACATTGAAGATGCTAAGAACATTAATTTTCGGTAATAATAATGCACAAAAGTTACAAGGAAATTGTTGAAAAAAAAATTGTTCAACAAATTCGCGATGAGCTACTTTTTTTATATTACAAAATGAATTCTTCTGAACCGGTATGAATTTTGATGGAATTTTCTTTCTATTTTCATTTTAATTTTCTTTTATTTTCAACAATGGATGAAGAGTGACAAATTTTCAATGTGTTTGCGGAGCCGTGTTTCATATTAAATCCAAGAAGTGTCCGGGACATTGAACGAACCGTGTCATAGGTACAGCCTCTGGAAAATTTCAAAAACGGGACTTTCGAAATAGAGAGAAAATTCTTTAAAAATCATACGTATTGAGAAAAATATCGTAATTCATTTAATGTCACAGAAAATCACGTCTACCGGACATCTTTTTAACAAATTACTGTTTAAACAATTTGCTCATAAACTTTTGGCATTCTTATTATTCAAAATCAATGTTCTTAGCATCTTCAATACGGTTAATTTTTTTCAGATTTCAACGTCGTCGCAAAGTACTCACAATTCTCACCGAAACCGACTTTTGGTAGGGAATGTACGAGCAATACATCCTTAACACGTAGGTAAAACATCATTACATTATGGTGAAGGTGGTTCGTGGCGAATTTCGTACGTGCCAACACACTAACGACTAATACCTTCGGATCAGTGTGATTTGTTTCAAAAATTGCGTTTCATTTTCCAAACATCAATTTTTGAGTTTGCAAAATATTTTGTATTTTTCATGGTGTTTGCCTCGTCGGGATGGAAAGATTTTTCTTTGTTTTTCTATTTTTTTATTTTGATTACTTTATAAACTTTTTTTTACGGCTTTAGGTAATGGGTCATCTGTAAGGGCCTTTGAAAATGTAAAAGTAAGTTGTGTGGGCTAAATGTGCCAAAAAAATTGAGTAATGCAAAAAGAATATTTTTCATTGTACTCCAGCGATGAAAGCTTCAATGCCATGATTTTTAATCCGGGCAGAATTGTGTCATAACATTTATTTATCATGTATGGATTGCTTTGCAGCAGTTGCTTTGCTTGTGTAGTACAAAGTCACGCCACATATTTCACTTGTTTTTCACACACCCTTTGTCGTTATGACATTTTTCTTCCATTTTCGCAAACTTTACGCACACGCGAATCTTGCAATCTCGCGATAAGTAAACTTTGAACAAATTTTGATGCAACTAACGCCATCTAGTTTGCATTAATTGCACTAAAAAAACCATAAAACGGTTTGTAGGCTCCAATATGGGATTTTGTAAGGACTCAGATGTTTTGTTACAGAACTGTCACACGACGATATAAAGGATTGATATTTATTGCATTCCAACGATGCAAACGTCAACAGCGTGTTGAACGATACTACTTTAAATCACTAGTAGGTATGACGTTGAAGTTTGCATCGCTGGAATGCAACGATTTTGTCTTCTTTATGCTGTATTGGTTTATTTTTATCATCGTGCAAAGCCTTTCATTGCAAATTAAATTCATAAATCTCTAATGAGATTACGTGAAATAGTTTGACTGTTTTTCGCAGCCAAAATCGGCGTAAAAAAGATTGAGCAACTAAAAGGTGTCTCAAAATGACCTGACATTTTAAATTGCGCGCCATTTTTTTAATGATGAACATCAAGTGCTAATCTTTGACAACTGGCATCAGGAAGTATTGAGGTTTGGTCATGAAGAGTTACACGATCGAGCAACGCAGAAAAAAATTTATTTGCTGCATTGCTGCTGCATAGTTGTTGCAGACGAAGTTTCATGGCTATCTCGTCTGAAAGGAAAAGTGTATGCCAATGATCCACAGACCATTCCAGAGCTCAAGGGAGCAATTGAACGCACCATCAATGAAACTAGTCCGCAATTATGCCAAAATATTATTGAAAATTTCTACAAAGAGTGAGATTTGAAAACAGGGCAGAGGCGGCCATTTATCGGATATTGAGTTCCACCCATAACCTCCATGTTTGTACCTTATATTAAAATAAAAATATTCGTACTTTTCACATAAACAATACGTTTCATTAATAAATTAAAATGTCACGTCATTTTGAGACACCCTGCAGAAAGAATTAAGTTCCGTTGCATTCCAACGACGCAAACTTCAACGTCATCCATTAGGTATGATACGGTGCCCTAAACAAACCTAAATGTGTCATTCCCAAACAGGAACTACGGAGTTACCATTCCCAATCTCGAAAACGCAACTGGGGATCTCCCGGGGTTGATGAATTTATAAAATGTCCAATAAAATTTCAATCTCGCAAATTCCATAAATTCGACTACATCGATTACGAGACAAAGAGACACGAGAAACTGGGCAACGCGGAATCAGTAAAGTGCACGAAAATCCCCTGTGGCCAAAGGGTAAAAAAACGAGAATTATTTTTTTACGGATTCAAGAGGAGTGAAAGAAAAGAAAAGGCAGAGCGTTGACGCGACGGAAAATGGATGTTCTCGCGCAAGCTTCCACGTCATAAAAATGAGTATCTCGTAATGGTCCCTCGTAATGGTGCACAGACCGGAGGACAGGGACGGGCGTTTTGAGAAAAATTGCCCATGCGAAAGACACGTAATACGCGTTATCTCGATTACGCAATCTCATAAGCGGAACATTTTCGCGGGTAAGGGATGAAGGGACTGTATACAGAAGGGCGGTAATTCCGTAAGTATATAGAACGAAAAACGGGACAGAGAAATAAGACGAAGAGAGAGAGAGAGAGAGAGAGAGAGAGAGAGAAAGGGATGAGATGAGATCTAAATCCGAGTTCGCCCTTTCCATCCCTATCTCCCGTACCAAAATGGCCGCCATTACTGTCTCTTAAATATCTTTGCGAATTTGAGTTAACCTGCTCGCGAGTTCTACAAAAGCTCCCGCGTTTAACGTCTCGTCCCTGTCAGCTTACAGCTTTTCATAAAATCTCTCGTACCGTATCTCGAGTACTAAAACGGGGGTACTTTAAACAGGTTTTGGAAGTTTTTCGTACCTAACTTTTTTTTAACATTCTAAAGACTACCTTTTTTTGCTCCAGTAGAACAATGTGTCCTTTGGCTATCAAATGTGTAAGAAAGTCAAGCCTCACCATACCCCACACATTTTATATATATATATTTTTTCCAAGTGTCAAAGTAACCTGCAGTTGTAGGTTTTTTTGAAATGCAGTTTATGTCAAAGATTAAGGGTTACTTTGACATCATGTTGATGTAAAAAATTTACATTTTTGACATCACGATACATGGAATTAAACGAAAAACAACGATTTTTACAATCGAATTGTCATATCTATTAAGGGAGGACACCACTGTGACAGGCCGAAAAAGTTCGTTTTTACCGAATCTTTTTTTTGTCTACTGGGTTCATTATTTGGGATTCGGAAAAAAGCTATGTTATTCGGCATACATTGAACTTATTTCGTGTGAATTTTTAATGAAATAAATTTACACGAAAATACAAAAGATCTTTTTCTCAAAATCATGTTTTTGGAATCCGCACCTAGCAGAACTCGAAGGATTTTAGTCCAAGCGGCTTGAAAATTTAACTGTAGCTCCGTCAAGTACTAGTGCATCTTTCGATTAATTGAAAATTGCAAAAAATATATCACTTTTGATATGAAAATTATGGTCGAAAAAACGGACTTTATTTGTGTTTTTTTAAATTGATTTTTGAATTTATTTTTATGACAAATACGTTTTTATTACATACTTCAATATATACCTAATAAAACCTAAAAGTTCTTTTGAACTGGTATTATGGTCCTTTCGTTTTTAAAAAATCTAAATAAAACGGTCGAAATTGGGCAGTTACAGTGGTGTCGTCCCTTAAGAAAGCATTTGACATAAAAATATCAAGTACCTAGCGTACTGTTACAGGAACTCAACCAGTCTTGTAATTATCATTGAGATCAAAAACAACTTCAGCAACATTACAATCAACTTTAGCAACATTATAATTAACTTGAACAAATTGTTGTTCCTCTTTATTTTATCATTTCTTTGTTTTCACCACTATCTAAAAGCTTTTTTTTTGCAGGTGCAGGTGTGGATCACTGATAAGAATTTGCAAAAGAATTCAGTGGCTTTTGTAGCCCAAGAGAGCAGAAAAAATTGGGTAATACGAAGGAAAAAAAATTGCATTGCATTCTAACGATGCAAGCTTTAATACCGTAGACAAAGCGCGAATTCGGAGTGTGACGATAGAGGTGGAAAAAACGCGAAACGGCGAAATATATCACGGATACTGTTCGAAACGCGCTGAGAACTTGCAAGCTGCAGCTTTCTTTCGACATTTTCCGGTCCATCCCTCGTGCTTCTGACGGATCGCCTATTTGTGTGTGTATGCACTTGTTTTAGTTTCCACTACTCGTAGACTTTTTCACCGTTAACCTTTGCTCTTCTGCAGTCTTTACTTCATCCCTGCCACAGCTCGAGAGCTTTTTTAAAACATTTTCGTAACACGAGTAAGAGCACCAGATAAATGTATACTTCGTTCTTAAGGCCGTCATACCATGTGACCAATCCGGAAAATCGAAAAACAGTTTTTGTACAAATTGCAAAAAATCTGTGCGTGTTGTATGGACCCGGTTTTCATACACATCATTACATACACATACATTCATATACATACACACGTATATATATTTCATTTTTTTTTAATTTCTGTTTATGTTTTTTTGTTTTATATTTTAATTTCGTGACCATAATATTCATTATATTGACGTTGACATAAAGCGTTGATATTCGAGACATGCTATCGAAATTTTCAAAAATGTTCTTTTTTTTCGAAGAATTATTTCAGAAAAGTGATGCGTGCAAATGCTTTTTATTACCCCATGTTTTTGCCCTTTTTCTCGAACAGTCATGTCAGGAAAGCAACGTGCCCAAGTAATTATTTACCCTACGCATACACTATACATGAAATTTACACGCAGGCTCCGCCGATCTATGACTCGAATAACTCTTGCGGATTTGACCTGAAATTTCCCCTAGTAAACTCTTCCGTTGCATTATTCAGTTGGGTTTACTGCACGCGAGTAGATTTTTTCGCTCTCTCAGGTAAACGGAAATTTCTTTTATCGCAGTTAAAGAAAAATGGCAGTATAAACAACGCCAGGTGGCAAAAATTTATTTACGTAGGTGAATGAAGAGGAAGGGACTGACAGTGCTGTGGAGGATGGGCAAAGACAGCGTCTGGACGGGTCAGCATGGAATGTTCCGTGCAGAGATGGTTCAGCATTTTTGGCGCATGGTTGGCAAAAAAAGTGGACGTATATGTGTGCACGTGATAGTGTCCAGGACTGAAGGAGGACGCGAGGGAAAGGGGTGAAAAGCTTTATGTAGTAGGAAGGCTACCGTTTCATATATACTTATATATTTGTGTATACGTTTTTTCAACAAAACGTGCAAGCACTAAAAGCTCTGCCTTCTCCGGCCCTTCGTCTTTCGGCTTTTAAAGCAAGATTGCGACACTAGAGAAGAGATTCCTCGAAACTCTTCGGTACGCCGGCCATTCTTCTGAGGTTATATTAAAACCTTCCTTTTGCTCGCATTCTCTCCCTGACCTACAGGAACTTTCGACCCCTCGTGCACCCTGGCTCGCCTCGAAAGGCTCGAGCGAAAAAAAATAAAATACTTGACTGCATTTTTATGAACTACCAACGAGGCTGACCTGGATGGGTTGAAAAGTATGAAGTGATGTCAATCAAAAGTACGAGAAGCAGCATTTTTCGATTCGGTCCAATGACGGTTGACAATTAATATCGAAACAAACCCAGACGATCATTTTTGTCACTTGCTGAAAGAAAATTCGGCACAGAATTTTCGTAATTCTCGGTCGGTTCCCAGTTTCCACAAAAAGGCGATGTCCACTTTGTCATCTTTGGGGTGAATTCTTCGACACGTGACAACCGACTGTCATCAAGAACTCGCCAGTTGGTCAAAATAGAATTTTAGTACGGCAACGACCAGGTGAACTGAATTATTCCGCAAGTGAGCACCATTATTCAGGAATCACCGAAACAATGTTGAACTTTGCATCGATGGAAATTTGGAAAGCAGCGAAGTATCAATGCCGATTTTTTTTGCTGATCCAGGCGGTAAAAATATTGACATTTTTTTTGGGAACATTGTCAAGGACCGACGGATAAAATGGGCAAATCAAAATTTGCTTGATGTTGAAAATGATGTAGATTTCGATACCATCCAGTGATGACGTGAAAGGTCACGAGTTTACGCTGTACGAAGTGGCAGTTCGCACCCTCCGAGATTCTTCTTATGCCAAAAAAAGTCAAGGTACCTTTGAAGATGGATCGATAATTTGGAATTTGGGTTGAAAGGTAACTAGGGCGTTAAGCGTTCCAAACTCAAATGTGGAAGTGGTCTGGACCGCTCTTGACTCGTGGCTACCGCATGGCAACCCGTGGTGACCGCACTTCCCCTTTTTCATCACTGACCGTCCCTGGCCAGCCTCTAACGACAGTCGCCTTGATCCCCCGGTTATAAATGTATATACAAATATATACAGGGTGTCCTGTTATAAATGGATAACCCTGCAACTGTCGCTAGGTCAGATCATGTCCTACTGTATGCTGGAATTTCGGTCTACCAAAAGTCCCACAGTTTTCGAGATTTTGGGCTTTATGTCATTTTTTAAAAATCACCTTCTTTTGGTTTTTCGCATGCCATTTCTACATTTCGTTTACACCGTAGCCTATCGAAGTCCAAATTGGTTTGTAGGAAAATTCTGCATAAGATCTTTTGTCATAAAGTTTCCGTAAAGTTTAAGATTAAAAAGAAGACTTTTCTAGATAAAACATACAACCAAGAGTATTTTTTTTTAACTGGGACAAAAAAGTTATCATTTGTAGAAATGGCATGCAAAAAACCAGAAGCAGACGATTTTTATCTCGAAAACCGTGGGACTTTTACTAAACTACAATTCCAGTATATTGTAGGACATGATCTGAGCTATCGACACTTGCAGGATTATCCATTCATAACAGGTCACCCTGTATATATACAGGGTGTATCGTAACTACTAGTTTTCCGTTCGTGAGCATATAGGGTGTCTATTCCCAATCAAACCCTTTTTTTTTAATGTCGTGCGACAGAAATTGGCCGTGGATTCACGAGTAAAGTTCAACGGTGAATAAACAATGGCACAGTAGTTTCAGCGTCCAAGCGAGCGCGGGTTCGAATCCACATTCGCGCAAGTGGATTCAAATCCATTGATTTTTGTTAAATTGAAACTAGAATTGAAAGTTAAGCTTTGAATGTCGAATGTTGAAATTTCAATTTCGAACCTTATCCGGTTACCCAAATAAAGTATTAAATAATGAATAAAAAGTGTCAGACAATATTGTCCATTGTTTACTTGAAAGATCTAAAAATCTAAAGATCTTTTGAGTAAACAATGGATACCATTGTTTAAATATTTTTATTTACTATTGAATACCGTATGTGGACGGACGGATAACGTTCAAAACTCAAATTTCAAAATTCAAAATTGAAAGTTCAAATCCTCTTGCCCGAATGGTGGAAAGGGTGGGTTGTGGAAAGGGACACCCTATATGCTCACGAACGGAAAATTAGTAGTTAAGGATGTAGAGTCCCTACGAAACATGTTAATATCAATTGTTCAATAAATAGCCCCTTAATCGTCATGACATTTTTACACGACCTCCTGAATACTTCATGTAAAAACATACAAAATTTTCAGAATTCTATCATCATTACTTCAACCTCCTTAAGGGTCGAAATAAAAAATGATAAGAAAATTCTGAAAATTTGGTATGTTTTTGTATGGAGTGTTTAAGTGAAATGAAATTGAAATAAAATTGAAATAAATAAGTGAAATAAAATTTCACGACGATTAGGAAGCGCGTTATTAAAAAATTAACATTTTGTTAACAATTTTGAAAAGAAATAAAGAAAATGTATCAATAAACTTCGTTTTGTGTCCGTTGCTTTCAGTATATTGTAGATATTACAAAATGAAGAGGTCAAAAAAAACTTATTGCAAAGTTACATCAGTTTCCATAAGACAACATTTAATTTGTGAATATTAATTGTTTGATAACGAGCTTCCCAATTGTCGTGACATTTTTACACGATCTCTGACATACTTCATACAAAAAGGTAGCAAATTTTCAGAATTTTATTATCATTTGCGATTTGGGACTCACATCCTTAAGATGCACCCTGCACATATATATATATATATATATACACACACATATATAAGAATGCGGTCGAAGGATTTCGGTGAGGGTTCGGGCGATGATGAATACAGAAGAGACTTTATGGGGTTGGTGGCCGAACCGTTGGTTAAGGGGTCGAATACGCGGGGGACGTTGCGCAACCTTTTACACTCGGAGTGATAAACGGGCTGACCGCGAGAGCGGCCTCTTTGCCTCCGCGCCGTTTGGCCGAGAAGGTTCAAAGTTGAGATGCCACGTGAACCGTAAATGTCGGCAACGGCAAGTGAAGTGGCCTAGCAGGGGGCAAGGGTTTTCCACCACATAAACAGACGAACCGAGGTGGATCCCCATCCTTTGCCATCAGGACAGTCATCTTCCTGTCTGCGATACTCGAAGCGCTCGAAGTTCGCAAACGGTACGAGTACAATTCTTACCGACAGCAGTAGACGCGTCTCGGCCAATACTCGGATGGGTGACCGTTTAACCGCGCACTCGCTCGCTTGCCCCTTGCCCAGCCAGTTTTAATGAGTTTCTGATGTTAACGCAGTTAGAACTCAGCCTCAGTGGAGAAATAGCGGCCTTTATCGACACGGGTTTTATACAGTTTCCCTGTGCCCTCGTACGAATGCGATACAGTAGTGCGTTAGGTAAGAGTGACTGTGGTCAACGTGGCAGCATTTTAAACACTGAAAATTAGATATTTGCTCTATCAAACCGACATTTCTTCAACCCTGCAATAAGGGGTTGAGTGGAATGGACGTGCAAAAAAGAAATCGCCAGCTCTGGTCGCACGGTTTCCGGCAGCCATTTCCAGAAGGTACCATTTCCGTGAAGTCGTTTCATTCGTTTTCAGGGAGAAAAACGATCCTGTTATTACCTCTTGCTCTCGTCAGACTGGTAGGCAGTTCATAATGGCCCTAGCTCTCGGGTCAAGGCTCAACAACCCTCCCGTGCCCGAGGGACCCTCGTGGCCCTCGACTTTGTTACGCCAGATTATTGGAGAGGTAAATGACGGGGATCACCCTGAAGACTTGATGACGCAGTTAGGGAAAATGGGTCACGACGGTAATAAAGCTATACAATGAAAAATGTGTTCTATTTTTCTTCATTCTTCCTTGCAAGAGTCTATTATTATTTGCTATACCACGAGTTGCGACGTTAATCAAACCTTGCTATCGCTTGCTACGATTATTTCATATCAGATAGTCTGCTAATTATTATTGGTGGCATTATTATTATTGGAAAAAATATATAAATGGTTGATAAAATGTGTGATGTATAATATTATAAATGTATAATAGAAATCTATATTTTAAATATATTTCGAATATATTGATTTCATTGAATATGAAATAGATTTTGAATGAATGACAATTATATATTTCAAATATAAGGTGCACGAAAACTAAGTCTCGAGTAGATTGATTAAGGGGGTTACATAAGCAGATTGATGTCAGCAAACTGCAAAAGCGAGTGAGAATTTTAACGAAATAATAAAAATGAATTTCTCGTTGATCAAACTAATATTATTTACAAGGGTAAATAATATGAGTTCGATCAACGAGAAATTCATTTTTATTATTTCGTTAAAATTCTTTCGTTAACAGTCCGAGGTAGTCAGCCACAGTTTTTTTTCAAGGATCCTCCAAAATAAAAGCACCGACGCTTCTCTACTCATCTCTGTGTGTAACTGAACTGTGAACATTTAAGTTCAAGATCATTTACAAAAATAAAACAAATTCTCGGGACCAACCTTAAATTATGTATTTTTTTAATCACGATAAAACGAGAATTACAAGAAAAAAGAAAGTGGGCCTTATTTTAGTCCTCGGCAAGGCGAATTGATGAATAATAATAAAAATAATGATGGATAATTTCTTTTGGCTTTTAATATAAAACAATACGATAAACTATAGTGTTATATTACGCAATACATGATATATAGTGTGTAATATATTATTCAATATTTCAAACATTTTTGGAAATATCTAATAAACTTGATACATCTGGAATGATAATAAATATTGTTAATTTTGCCTTGCTATTGCAATCCTCGAAAATTACGTATAAATTAAATTAAACGCAGGCCCAAAAAATTCATGTCAATGCTCGACGACATTCAATTCTCCAATTTGGATGTTTGGTAGATTTTGAATATTCAATTGACTCGAATTCATTCCGATTGTTGAAATGTTAATTTCAATGATGGAATAACGAATGTTGGGCTTTTCGAGTTCTCTCATTTATGAGCGACAGACGAAAGTTTAATTCCCTTGTTCATCAGCTCTGTGAATTTGGAGGGCCAATTTGTAGGGTATCGGATCAGACGCGATCCATACGGTTTTTCGGTGCTATCGAAAATTATACATTGTAATCCAGTGCGTGGGAGCCAACTGTTGATATAATACGTTCGTGTACGATAATACGGTACCGCTTCGAGCACTCTCCGGTCATCTCGATAAGTGGTTAATCGGATTTCCGATGAAAATTTGTGTGCTCCGCTTCATATGCGGTGACCAAACGAGCCGAACCACGAATTAGCAAACGCTTGAAGGTTCATGTTCAGCGCTTAAAAAACAAGATCAGCCCCGCGACACGAGGGTAGTTTTGATCCGGTATGAGATCTGCCCCTTTTTGGCCTCTGTGGAGCTTGTGGAGTTCACGAAACTCCGCTTAAGGCCTTAGGCACAGTAACGGGTATAAAATCATGTGCGAATTTAACAATTTTATTCTCTTACACGGAGAAAACGGGGGCCTCGAAGTTTAGAATTAATACTATGCTATACTAAAATTAGTACAATATTTCGACCGATTTTCTTACGAATTTTTTTTCTTCATATCAACGCCATTTTTTTTAATCAATATTTAAAAAAACCCCTACGTACTGGACTAGTTATTTATATCTACTTTCAAATTATTTTTCGTTTTTTTTGTTCTAGCTTGAAAATTAGGACTATGAAAAAAGGAGTTTTCTTTCATCGACTACTGCGCCGCCATTTTGCTTCAAAATAATTTAAAAAAAGTTTTTCATTTACTTCAAGACTTGTACCCAACATGTATGAAAAACCGAATTTAAAAATATTGCTTTGTTTTTCTTAAATAAATTGTCAAAAATAACCCTTGATTTTGCCCTCCCAAAGGTATATTCCCTTTTGAATAATCAATGTGTGGCCATTTTTTCACAATAAAGCCGCATACGTAAAAAAAACCCTTAAAATTAATGCACCCTCCAGGGCATATCGATGGCAAAAAAATTACAATTGTTCGATGTTTCGTTCCAATTTTTTTTAACTCCAGCGCAAAATAGGGGTCGCGAAATCGAGCACGAAGAAAGTGCAAAATAACGGATCGAGATTAATCCTGGATCGAAACGTGGTGGATGCTCCGAAGAGCGAAATTACTCCGGGGAATATCCTCGGGATCGTAAATTCGTTTTTTTTATGGCTCGCAACCAAAAAAGGGTCAACGGGGTTGGACGTGCGAGGAAGTGAGCGGGAAGATGAGAATGGGAAAGTTTCGGGTTACAAGTGCGAGGAGCCATGAAGAGAAGTGAGTAAATAAGTGAACGCACGGGAACGAGCTGGTCTCATTTGTAGAAATGAACAAACAACCCCTTCGTCCTACTTATCCTTCCCAACCCAAATCCTGCGAGTGTACATCGCGGATTTTTCTTTAATCAACTTTCGAAACTCTCTTGTAACTTTGTGGCATTCACGCGCGCCACGTCGGGATATACATCGCGCGATAATATTGCTAACGAGTCGCATCAACGCTCCGGAGATTTTATAACTTGGTTTATGCGCCCTTGCTTTGTCGCCAAAGTTCGCCTTCGGAGGTGCAGAGAATAAAATAAAAACAATCTAACATTATAGATAAATTGATAGCGAGGTCAGAGGTGACTGTGGGAGCTTATGATACTGACACTGATAGGGTCGAACTACCCTTGAGAGGTTTTCTACCCCTGCGTGAGAAATTCTGTTCGCATCTCACTATGGAAATAAAAACCAATTGTTTTGTTCGAGTACGTATCGTACGCTAGGTGAACAACAGCCGTAACCATTTTTTTTAAAGAGTATTTTAAAATACAGAAATTTGTAAAATATCTGAGGAGCTGGCGAACGGAACTGGACTTGTCCACATTACGTGAAATATTTTTCGTGTTCTTCGAGCACACCTTTTTTAGTTCCCAAAAGATCTTGCATCAGTTCCGGCTGTGAACACCTTAAAATTGGTTAAAAGCTGCCTTTTCAAGCAGAAACGGACTTGCCCATGGCTGGCTGGATGAAAAATTAGCAACAGATGACCACAGTGATGACGATGATGACATTAAATGCGATTGTTGTGAGCCTGACATACAAGAATTTGTGTGTGATTATTAAATTGATAAAAAAAAATTAAATTGATAATAAAAAACAAATTTATATTTAATTCATAGAATCTGTTTTATTCCATAACCGGATATGTCCATAAGGTTTTCATTCAAAAGCGGACTTGTCCACCTCTCTCATTTGAAACCGGAGTTGTCGAAAATAAAAATAAAAATAAACACATGGTAGTTGGTGTTTTTATTAAACTAAAGCCAGGTTCAGGCCTACATTCCGATAGAGCCTTCATATACTAAAGCTACAAAATTCGAACTCATCTCTATTTATTTTTAAGATGTTACTTTTATTTTTGACCTCTCCTGTAAAAACGTAATTCATGAGCATGCCTGGTTCTGTTCGCCAACTCCTAACTTATAAGTTAACAATGAGTGAATTGAAAAAGAGATTTATTAGAACAATCGAACATGATCTTGAAAAAACTTGTAATTTTTTTCCTCCTCTTCGAGTTATATAAATCATGAGTGAAATTATATCAAAACTTAGGAAAATTATCTTCCAAATGTATAATTAATTTTCTTACTCTGTAAAATTATTCCCAAAATTGTACACACGTTTGATTTTTGTCCACTCTTTCGAAAACTTGCAGACTTATTTAAGAAATTTGTAAACAACTTTCAAAACTCGTAAGATTGTTTCGAAAATGTAAACAAAAATTGATCGACGTGGCACGCTAATTAAATAAAGTCGTTCAAACATGGTTTGCCTAAACTTTGCGTCGGGTTTGACCGAGTTAAGTGAACGTAAGTTCGTGAATTGCCTGACGGGAGGAAAAGAGCAGGAAAAGCAGGAGAGTAAGTTTCAGGATGCGTGAAATGCGTTCGCGAATGCAAGACGGAAATATGGAGTGCATCCGTGACAATAACACCTGTCTCGTAAAATATCACGTTGAGGGAAAAGGAAGGAAAGACGGAGGAGAGAGGGGAGAGAGGGGGAGAAAGCGAGAGAAAGAGAGGGGGGGGGTGGTCAGGAGTAAAAAAGAGAGGAAGAGAGAGGAGAGAGAGATAGAAACAAAGAAGTAAGAAAGAGACAAAAATCAGTAAATTAATTCAAGATTAGTGAAGTTTGCCGTCGAAAAGGAGCTCAGGTCCTGCCATTGTTCTTGTGTACGAACTCCGTATTGGCCTTAGGGATAGTAAAAAGCTAAAAAGGGTAAGGGGGCGAGTAAGAGACGGAGAAAAGTGGAGAAAGGACAGGAGAGAGAGAGAGAGAGGGGGGACGAAACTTGCATATATTGAAAAAGGGAGAGGGGGCAGAGGGAGAAAGCAGGGAGGGGAAAGAAAATCAGAGAGCGAGAGAGAGGAAGACTTCTTAGTCAAACTTTAAATTGAAATGGTTTGCACGGCTTCAAGCCGTTTCCGGGTAATTATGACGTGAGAAAACTTCTTCCTATCCCCATGGATGTTTGTCCGTTCGTTGTTCCTACCTGTCACGCTCTCTTTCTCTTACACCCTCACTGTCAGCGTTTCGCAAATAACCGTAGGAAATGTACCTATACTTCAAAAGTGAAGAAAAGCCTCAGCGTTTATGCCGCGAAAGCTCGAATTTCCAATTTTCCGACAACGCAATTTGCCTTTACCGTAAACTTTTAACTTCGGGTTCATTTCGCAGACCGGAAGCGAAGTTGCAGCAAGTATGGAAACAAAGTGGTGGGTGGACTGCCAAACTTCACGGTGTGCGCTTGCCATCGAAAGACTACCGCGTTTGTTATTTGGTCGCGTTATTCACATTGTAAAATGAATTGTAGGGAATAGTCAGCGGTTCTTATCCAAGAAGATACCGAATTGGGATGCGGAAACGCTCGTAAAATTCATTTTTCAAATAATAAATCAGCGAACCGGAAGTCAAAATTTCATGGAAATATTCCTGAAATTGAATGAGCTACAGAGCGACAAACTTTGAACACGATTTTCAATTACGGTGGACATGGTATCTCGAGAACCACTTGATGGATTGTCTCCAAAGTTATAGGAGATACGATGAAAACCATTCAAGGAGATGAGGCATCGAAAAATCATGATTTAAAAAAATATTCTGTTACTGTAATCTCTTCCAAACATTTTGGGGCAAAAAAAACTGAAAAAGTCGCAATATTGAGCTCAGGAGAGCAATAAAACTTCAATAGTCCGCTAACGATTGACGCTTGGATGCAGACAAGAGATCGCAAGCATCGACAAAAGAAGCTAGGGTGGAAAAAAACGTGTTTTTCTCGGAACAGCATTTTGTACTAGTTTTGCCGTGACAACTCAAAAACGATCGAAGATATCATCGTTTTTTTATATGAAGATATCAAATTTCTCTACAGAACGAACCGACGTCTAGGTAAAAAAATTAAATTATTATTCTTGACATTACAACAATGTCATCCGTTTATCGCTGTTTTTCAAATCGTAGCTGCCATTTTCAACATTTTTGTTTTTTCAGTAATGTTGGGTTTAGTCTGTGGAGGAACATCCCCTGAAGGGAGTGCCGTTTGGGAATAACGGAAAACTTCAACCGGCCACTCGGAATTATTGCAATAAGGAAGCAGTGCATGAGACGCTTGGTCTTTTTTATCCGCAAAGATTTCCCTCAAGTATTTATATTTTTGAAACCTTAACCACTGAACTCAACAGCCAAAACTCCAATGAAAATGTTGCAAAACAGAAAATGTTCAATATACAAAAAGCGGATTCATACAAAAATCTCTTCAAGGACTGTCCTGTCCCCAAAATCAACGATCCATTGAAAAAAACCTTAGTGGTGACATCAAAAACGCAATCTGGACGAGGATATTACTTTTTACCAGTCTGGGAGAAATTTCTCACCATAGCGACGATACAATCATTCACTCCACCCGAAATTCCATTAATTTATATTTGCCATTCCAGTAATTTATATATATATATATATATATATATATATATATATATATCGTTGTGACACTCGAATTTCGGATGATGATAAAAAAGCAGAAAATGAAAATCAAAAAGCAAAAAAAAATGGAAAGAGGTGTCGGTGTATGAGATTTATTTGATATGAAATAATTGACACGAATGTCATTCGTCAGATGTATGATGACGAATGTCGTTCGTCAGATGAATGATAACGAAAATAATCACGGAATAATTCTGATTGGTTGACAGTAGAACCGACGTGATTTTCCGGCAATTATTCTTGCAAACGCGAGTAAATTTTCGACCTCCTTTTTTGTCTCTTTTTAATACAACTGCTCCTTTTCCACATTAAAATATATGCAAGCGATGACGCATATACTCCGTAGAAATTGAGGGGTGACAAGCACGGTAGGTGAGGGTACTTTGTGAAAATATCCTTCCACCATGTGCAAAATTAGGAAGATTCTAATTTCGGAGCGTTTACGTGCAACAATGGCGCACTTAGGGCAACTTTCTCGGTCCCATTGTCACATTCAACCTATTCTCTCGTTCGTAACGTTTATATCCGCAGCTATACTCACCCGTTTATGCTCTCGACGATCCACGACCCGAGCGCGTGGAATCTCTAATGCATCTCATAATTACCGAGATTCCGTTATATGACGGACTGCACTACCGTCATATTGCGCTTAACGCGAGATAGTTCCTGAGAGAGAGGGAGGGAGAGGGAGAATGAAGGAGATGAGGATACAGGATTTTTCAACTCGTCATCCATGCGAATGAATAGTTATAATGGTACTAATAACCATAATACCCATAGTCTATAATGTTATTAGGGATTTAATATTATTATGGAAATTCATTAGTTGATAAATTTATAATATATGTCAGTATACTATTGTTGATATGTTAGGGTAATTCCGGAGGGTGTTGGCCTTAAGGGAGAGGTGGCTAATAGAAATATTTCATGGAAACGTTCACTAGATGTTACCTGTTACTGCTGGAGGGGGGGATACCTTTAGGCGAGGAAAACATTTGGTGATTTTCATGATTATTTTAAAAAGGAAAGATTTCTTCATCATTGTGTAAACCCAGGGTATGTTGTATTGCTACTTTTGGCTGTTATGTAGTATTTTTTATCATCATTATTAATCTTTAAAAATGGCGAAGGTTTGGCACGGTTTTTAAACTGCATTGTCAAAACTGGCGTAACGTATAGTTACAAAACTAATCGACCGATTCTGATGAAATTTAGAATAAATCTTTCTTACTTTATTGTCTAAAACATGAACCTAAATGCTTTTGAGCGTTTTATTAGGAAGTATTTTTTATTATAAAATGTAGCCATTTTTTTCGGAAAATTCAATATTTTTCTTTCAAAGCGTACCATTTCATCGATTTTCAACATTTTTCACTTTTTCTTGGTTCATATTCTGCGTATGAGTGTTAATGAAAGAAAAGTTTTCGTGGGTTTTCTTTCAGATCAATGCCGTCGGCGCTACGCGTCGCACCGTCTGACAACATCCACCGCAACCGGTTTGGAATACCGTGCCATGTGTCCGCCATTTTTAGAGATTAATCAAAATAAAAAATTCCATGTAACATCCAAAAGTAGTAGCAAAACATCCCCCGAGTGACAAAAATAGAGAAAAAATCTGTCTTTTGAAAAAAAAAATCATGAAAATCAGCAATTTTTTTCTCCTCCCTTAATTCGCGTCGTGCGCAGGTGTAAGTGTACGAGCAAAGCTTGGCAACAAAAATTTATGAATAAGAAAAGTGTTTTTTTTTAATTGGTTCGTCTAATGCTAACATTTTTGAAGATGTTCACGTTTTACATTCTGGTGATGTTATTTTGTAAAAGTAATGGATATTTTTGTATTTCCTTAATAGTCCACGAGCATTGTTATAACCTGAAGATTTTGCATGAACAGTTTCTACTCGTTTACATGTTATATGTGGCCATCTCTCCCAGCAGATTTGAAGAGATAGCTAAGTGCAGTCAGGGTACGATCGCCCTACTATTACTTGTGATGAATTCGAGTAATGCATTTTTCCCCCATCTGTTTTAGATGCCTAAAGTACAAGAGAAAAGCAATTGCTCGCCAAGGGAACGGGACTAAAGAATAATTAATAGCAGGTATTAGTGCGGTGAAAAATGATGGATCGTCGGTTCGTGTGGCCGTTAGAACCTGCGACGACCTCCAAGACAAAATATGAAGAACAATGACAAAAAAGTCTCGGAGAAAATGATTAAGAAACCTGTCTCATCGAAGACTGGCTTAGTACATAGTGTTCCAACGTTGGGGACGGAAAAATTGTATTGAATTCGATTATATGTGTCCTAGATGTGGGCAGAAGAAACAAAAAAAAATTAAGTCCCAATGCATCAACCGAAACAGTAAACCGAAAGTAGAATCAAATACTGGCCATCTCTCCTCCACTCCTATGGCCATCACACCCATGGAGACACTCCGGGAGAGATAACTAATCCTGATCTTTGAAAAATACCAATTTCAAGGTTGGTCTCACAAGAATTTGTTTTATAATTATTGTCATGTAAATTATCTTAAAAAAAATGTTTTATAATATATCGTTTTGTAAATTATCTTAAAGTTAAATGTTCAAAGTTCAATTGCAAATAGAGATAAGTAAAGAAGCGTCTGTATTTTTATTTTGACGGATCTTTGAAAAAACTGCGTCCTACCCAGGACTTACCCTATGATAATTCGAGATGCATTAAATTTAGTAGATATTTCCAGACATTTTTTAAATGTTGAATAATATTTTATACACTTATTATAATGTTATATTATAGGATATAACAGTGTAGTACGTCGTATAGTATTATACCAAAAGCCATAAATAATAATCTATCAATATTATTATAATTATTATTATTATTATCATTCAATTTGCATTGCCGAGGACTAAAATACGACCCACTTTCTGTTTTGCTTAAAATTCCCGTTTTATCCGTACACATTCGAGTTTAACGCTTTTTCTCTCCCGAATTTTAGCCGAGAATGCAGTACGAAAATCTCGGCTATGGGAATGGGCATTTGCACGGCGACGAGAGAGCACCAAGTTTTCGCCACATTTTTGCGAGGATAAATCTCTCGGAGTTAGGTTTTATTGCGGGGAAAAAGTGTTGGCACAGAGAGAGCTTTGTTTTAAGCAGCATATATGACCCGAAGCCAACGGGTTATACGTGTGTGTGGTACCCCCCCCCCCCCCCACACGTGGGTGAGGGTGTAGTGGGTAGGGAACAGTTGCCGTTGTATATATTCATGCAAATGAGAGAGGGTACTGTCGTGGAGAGTCGTGGGTGAAAATCATAGGATGCTTTGTGGCTTCCTCGGCAGACAAACATTGACATACTGTGCGGGATTCACCCTCCCTCGAGCAGGATGTGCTCTTGTGTGTGATCTATGTCTCCTCAGCAAATTCTGCGGCGAATCTTTGCCCGAACGTTGCTAGATTCGCCCACATTCTCGACTAGGCTGAATTTCCGTCTGTAGATCATTGACGTAGTGTGGAAAGTCGTGTATATATATATATATATATATATATATACACACACACACACACACACACACACACACATATCCTGAAGTTTCCTTAAAATCCTGTGCGAATTTAACAATTTTTTTCGTATGACAAAGTGATTCACTCATAAAATTAATTACACATCTATTTAGTATGAATATCAAGCTGTTAGAAAATATCTTTTTGTTTCGATGTACAAAATGGCCGACTACTCGAAACTTCTCGAAACAGCTTTTTTCCAATTGGCGTAACAAATAATTTCAACAATTTTCGATTTACAATGTTCAATTTACTTTTAAATTCTGTTTTTTACACTTGTTAGGACAAGTCTTAAAGTAAAAGAGAATTTTTTCAAATATTATTTTGAAACAAAATGACGGCGCAGTAGTCGATGAAAGAAAACTCCTTTTTTTTTCATAGTCCTTCACGGGCGTATTCGCACAGGTTATAATTTTCAAGCTAGAACAAAAAACGAAAAATATTTTGAAAGTAGATATAAAAAACTAAACTATTTCAAAATATTGATGTTAAAAAAATGGCGTTAATATGAAGAAAAAAATCGTAAAAAAATCAGTCGAAAATTGATCATAACATTTTTCAATTTCAACTTATAAAAAAATCCTACGTACTGGACTAGAAAATGTTGTCAAGAAACTACAGTTAAAATTTCAAGTCGATCGATTGAAAACTCGAGGCGCTACGCATACACGCCCGTGTCTAAAAATATAGTTTCGAGAAAAACGCGTTTAAAGCCATTTTGTTTGAAAATAATTCAAAAAAAAATTCTTTTACTTTAAGACTTGTACTAACATGTATAAAAAACCGAATTTAAATATATTGTTTTGTTGTTCTTAAATAAATTGTCAAAAATGATCCTCAATTTTGCCCTCACAAAGATATATTCCCCCTTGAAGATTAATAATAATTTAAAAAAATACCATGTAATAAAACATACCCTGCAAGTCTCATAAATCGTGAAGAAATCTATCCTAAAGAAAATCATGAAAATATAAAACCGAATTTAAAAATATTGTTTTGTTTTTTTGTAAATAAATTGTCAAAAATGATCCTCAATTTTGCCCTCACAACGATATACTCCCCCTTAAAGATTAATAATAATTTAAAAAAATACCATGTAATAAAACATACCCTGCAAGTCTCATAAATCGTGAAAAAATCTTTCCTAAAGAAAATCACGAAAACAAAAAACCGAATTTAAAAATATTGTTTTGTTTTTCTTAAATAAATTGTCAAAAATGACCCTCGATTTTGCCCTCACAAAGGTATATTCCCCCTTAAATATTAATAATAATTTTAAAAAAATACCATGTAATAAAACATACCCTGCAAGTCTCATAAATCGTGAAGAAATCTATCCTAAAGAAAATCATGAAAATATAAAACCGAATTTAAAAATATTGTTTTGTTTTTTTTAAATAAATTGTCAAAAATGATCCTCAATTTTGCCCTCACAAAGATATATTCCCCCTTAAAGATTAATAATAATTTTAAAAAATACCATGTAATAAAACATACCCTGCAAGTCTCATAAATCGTGAAGAAATCTTTCCTAAAGAAAATCACGAAAATAAAAAACCGAATTTAAAAATATTTTTCTGTTTTTCTTAAATAAGTTGTCAAAAATGACCCTCGATTTTTCCCTCACAAAGGTATATTCCCCCTTAAAGATTAATAATAATTTTAAAAAATACCATGTAATAAAACATACCCTACAAGTCTCAAAGATCGTGAAGAAATCTTTCCTAAAGAAAATCACGAAAAACCGGATTTGTTCCTCGCCTAGAAGTATCTCTCCCCTCGATTCGTCAAGAGGGTTGCAGATAACGAAAATCGCCAAGATAAATGCGTCGCAACCGGGACGTGGCGTAGACAAAAAGCTTCGAGTACGCACAACGGGCGAAGGAAAATGTCCACATTGGCATCCCTCCCGTGTGCCCGGGAGTCTACTCGAACCGAGTGAATCCCGCATCGCCTCGTAATGGACCCAAGATAATCGATGGAAATCGACGTCCGGATTTCTCGGATTGTGAGGACAAACGGACCGGAGAGACGGTGCCGCACACGGACAGACGGATTATGTGTCACATGCCAGCGGGGTGAATTCCGGAATACGCTCACATCATCCCCGTGTCCCGAATTCCCCGATGTCCGCCGGTTAGCGGACATCGGGAGGGACGCGAATTCACGGGGTTGCGCTCCTCAGAAACCTATCCCCCCGGGCCTCGTTGAGAGCCGGCAATTTGGCGCGTCATTACTCACGGGCTTTGCCTCAACGACTCCATTAAGGCCCGAATCCCGCTGCGTCTAATGCGAATTAGATATGTGCGTGGGCGAGGAGAGCACCGAAACGTCTCGGTATATTGCTCGGAAAGAAAAGTCAGAAATAAATAGGGAGCGAGATCGAAGCTCGATGTGTGGCTTTTCTCGTAACGAAACTTTATATCTCCGGACGATGTATAATCGAGGATTTTTATCATCCACTCGCGAACGTCCTTTCTCAAGGGCCATCTCTCTGTATCCCTCAACTGTTTTTTTTTGTTTCACACGTGAATTGATGAATAATTAACGATTTTTAGGTTGCATGCAAATTACGAAAGTTACGAGAATTGTAAAAATTTGCTGTGACTGCTTCGCAAATATTTTCAGAGTAAATGAGTCAGTAATTTTCGTAGTAGGGTGAACCGACCGGTGAATGGACGAATAGTGATATTGTAGTATTTAGATGGATTGTAAAATAAAAGTATTATCGAAAAGGGGTTTGTCATTGCTGTAGCTAAATAGAGATATTGTTCTGATAGTAAAAAAAATACTTGGAGTAATTGCAACAAATCATTTTGAAGGTATTTATTTTTATTAAAGTAAGCCCTTTTTATTAAATAAATGCCTTGAATAAAGAAGGATCTATTTTTATTAAATTCTAGATTTGGAGATCACTGGGTTGCACAAAAATTGTAATATTCTTATAAATATGAGTATGATATTCGTTATTGCGATTTCGTAGAAAATGCACGGGACTTTTTCGCATCTTAATGTGACGTTCTTGAAAAAAAATACAAACGTTTGTCTCGACAGAGAAATAGACAGTCAAATTTTGCCAAAAATATTTGTTAAAAACGATTGAAGTGATTTTATGAGAACATTCAATGAAATGTACATTGTCATATTTATCTTACATTTATCGAATGCTAGATTTGGCGATCACTGTGTTGCACAAAAATTAAAATATCCTTATACACATGAGTATCATATTTTTTATTACGATTTCGTACAAAATACAGAAAGTTTTTTCGCACCCCAACGTGACGTTCTCAAAAAACTACGACTACTTCGTTTCAACAGATACAGTAAAAAAACAAATTAAGTCAAAATTTTAAGAATAAATTATATGATTTCACAACATTTCATGCGATGTACATTGTCAATTCGTAACAGTAATTAATTTTGCAATTGTTAGCCGATGACCTAAATTTTTCCCGCTGCTTTGAGAGTTATCAGAACAGAGCCTATATGTTGATTCACTAGTATGAAGTACCGCATATAGTACCAGTGAATCAAAACGTCGAGATCGGGACTATTATTACGAATTTATTATAAATTTCTGCATAAAAACAAAGATTCTTTATATCTTAATTAATAAAAGTAATACTTAACTTCATAACTCATTAAAAAATCTTTTGATTTCGTCTCTAGGTCACCTACCGTGCACAGCCGTATCGCAAGCTAAGTTGCGCGATGTGCAAGTACCACAAACGACAAAAAATCCGTGTGGCGTCAAAATTCTATATTAAACTGAGAAATCGATTTTAACGACGCCTGTGATGTTTTGCTAAATTATCGTGACCCAAGTTTTTATCGAAAATGCATATGCTTTGCTTATTTTAAATATAAATCAGCTTTCATCCATTCACCGATCGTTTCACCCTATTTCAGTCACACTGGTGAGTATTTTTCGATTTTGGATGATTTTTTTCCATTTTCCGTTTCTTTGATTTTATTATTATCCAACGCCCCTTCTTGCACATTGATATAATAAATCTCTAATAAAAATACGCGCAATCCCTTGAGTTATTTCGACAGCTAAAATCGTCGAAAAAATGAGCAATTAGAATGCATTGACTTTTGTTGCATTCCAACGAGGCAATAAACGTCATTATATTCCACCTTACACTTTCAGTTAGTACCCTTAGTACTTTATCCAATTGCTTTAGTACTTTGCTGAATTGCTTCAATATAAGCAATTCAGTTGGTACAGTTAGAACTTTATTAAAGGTGGAATATAAAGCGGGATGGAAGTTCATTCCATCGTTGGAATGCAACAAGAGTTAATTCTTTTAATTAGTTAGTACTTCCGAATGGTGTGTACAGAAAGGTTCATGCTGAAGGATGGCTTACCGTGGACGAATGGCGAATGCGAGGTTGATTCTAGCGATGACGAAATCAATAGCGAAACCGTCTGGAATTTGCTCGAGTACATTCTCGGTCAAACCCAGGAAATAGACAAATACTTCGAGAGATCTCGGTACATTAATCCATCCAACGCTTACAAGAGGCGAAAGAGAAAGAGAGAGAGAGAGGGGGGATCGAGCTTCGTATTTATACGGAAAGCCCTGCTCTCCAACATTTCGAAACGTGAACGATTTCGGAATTAGATTTGTCGGCGTTCCGTGGCGAAATATTTTTTTCGCTCGAGAGCAATCCCAATTAGTTTTCATTTTCTTTGCACGAAAGTACCAGTAGAATTCCGTTTTCATACACGGAATCGAGTAGAAAAAGGATCTTTCGAAAGATTCAGACTTGGAAAAAGTCGATGCATTTCTTTTTGGTCATCGAGTGCACTTCGTAATTTCATTCGTACAAAGGCTGAGTAAGCTTGCACCCCTGAAATATATTTATATATGTATATACTACTCATATACTAATATATATATATATATACTACTTGCAGCTCTCAATGAAATTTCATATATATATATATATATATATATATATATATATATATATATATATATATATATATATATATATATATATATATATATATATATAGTGGGCTGCCTGCAGTAATTTTATTGAGAGCTGCAAGTAGAGCTGATCGAAAAAAAAAGTTTGCACTAATCATAGAGGTGCATTATCGTAATTCCCAGAATATCGTTTCCAATTTATTAATTTGAGCTCTCCATTTTCACTTGCAATTCTATAAGTATAAACATAAAAATGCACTTACGTCACAGAATGCCCATTAAAAGTAATAGCTGCTCTTCAACCAAACATTAATCGTCCAATTGATCATTCTCTAGCACCATGTATGTCATTTTATCTTACTTTGAATAACTGTATGGTTCACTATCAGGTGTAAAAATGAGTCTTCGGACTGAGAATTAAGACAGCTTTGTTGAATGTCCGAACGGACAAATTTTTCCTCCAGGTCTGGGTCATATGATACCAACTTGGTAGACTATTTTCCTGGATCAACAGGTGGCGGAAATGTTTGGAAGCGAACGAAAATTACATTAGCAATTAACATATACCTTGATTTTGAGCAAATGAACCATTATTTTCATTTAAAAAGGCCGAGAACTTATTTGTACACCCAATACATTTAAATCCTCGAAATTATCAATTCCAAGGGCATCTCACAATCACGCCCATAGAACAAAAATAGCAATTCCTGGATGATTAGTCAAATAAATTTTCTTACAGTTCGCATTGTTGGAATGCAACGGAAATTTTACTTTCTTTTTCCATTTCATTATCTTTATTAGTTACCAAACCTTTTGTTCCAGCTTCCGATAATGGATCCCTAGTAAGGATCTTTAAAAATGTTAAAAGGAGTTTCGTAGGCCGAAATTTCGATTGCCCGAAACAAAATTGGTCAATACAGAAAAAAATATTTTCGTAGCATTCCAACGATGCAAACTTCAGTACCATTCGAGAAATGTGGGCTTGAAACTTCGGGCAAAAAAAACGATCACCTTTAGATAAAACTAAGCATATTTACACAAGACCCTTCAAGGATCGTCCTGTGTCCAAAATCAACGAGTTGGTTTAAACGAATGTAAGAAAGGCGAAGCGGCACCAGAATTTTGGGTCCTCGAAATAGCCAGGTGTGCCGATTGCCAAAATGATATAGATATAACCCCCCCCCCCCCCCCCTATATATTCATGGGCGCTCGTGATTTAACGTTCTATCGAGGGCACGTCCGGAAACGAGAGAACGGCAAACAATTAGCGGCTGGAGAACTCACGGATAACGAGATAAGTTTGCTCAGAAAATTCCAGTGTCATGTCGCCTCGCCCTCCCACCTCTCTCTCCCTCTTCGTCTCCTTTTTCTCTATACACTTACCCTACCCACTCTCCAATCTTTATCGTAGACACACTGTACCCCAGTTATTACGATAAAGAACTGACAGCTCGAGTGAATTTTTCGATAAAATTTCGACGTATAAAAACAGCAGAAAAAAAAAACACGTTCCACTAGGAACCTCGTGCAGCGTATCCTCGTTATTTTGGTCTTCTAGCGCAAAAAAAGGAGATTTAGGATAATGAGCAAAAGGTCAACAAATTGCGACATCCCGTATACACGCGGGCAGCCCAGATTTCGGACTATGATGGACGATCTGTTGTTTCGCCCGTGGGTTTGCTAGCATCGCGTATCCGGTCGCCAGAGGGCCAACCAGAGATGAGAGAGCTTGGAAAATTGTATTCGAAACTAAACTACGATTCCCTCGAGGCAATAATCGAAATAGTGTACGTAGTCCGCGGAGTGTACGTAACGCGTTGTATAATATGCAAATAAATGTGTGTATGTGTGTGTGGAGGGTGAGTGGATGGGTGTAGGGGTGAGTGTGGTTGTGTGTGCGTCTGTGTGTGTGTATGTGTGTGTGCACACACGGAATAGTGTATTCGCAGAATTTGCGCAAATACGTATATGTGCCGAAATACCGTAGTTGGACTCACGGAAATCCAGCACTATCGCAACCTCCCATGGATCGTACCTACGTTTACTTGCCTTTTTGCTCTCTCACTATTTTCATGAATTCCCGATATTTCGTTGTCAAATTCCTGAAATTTGACTTGCAGTACTCAGGCATATCGCGAACTGACACGTACCTTTGCTTTTTCGTTTGCCTTTCGTTTCCATGTATTTTTTGTTATTATTTTTTTATTAATTTCGGTTTTTCATTCAATATTCTTGACTTTTCCAAATGCTGAATTTTGACTCGTGGTATCGTAATCCAGCAGTATTCAACGTGTATCGTAGGTTCGTTTATTCGCTATTTTGGCGCGTCCCGATTTTGTATTATTACATTTATTTTAATTGCTCGTCTTACCTTCTCGAATATTTGACTTTAGAAATTAGCGAAATTAGGCTCGCAGTATTTATAGGACTATCTGAAGTACTATCGTGTATCGTAGGTTCAGTTGTTCTTTTTGAGCTCCTATTTATTATTATTGTCCCTTTCGAAAGCCCGATTGAAGATTTTGAAATATTTTTAGTCATACTTTTGGGAAGTTTCGGGACAGTTGAAGAAATGTTACCGTTTGATCGAAATTTATACAGCATTTTCTTCGTCGTATAGTGAATGCACCCTTTAAATACAAAAATCGATCGTCCACGTCGTTTCTATAACGTTCGCAATTGCATATTTGCTTCTATAAGATTTGCAATTCGACTTTCACCCACCGATAAGGGTGGGTTCCGGAAGTTAAAAATCGTGACCAATTTTCTTCTGGCTTTCCTCTGGTACGAGAAATATGGGGCGCAAATGAAAAATCCGAGAATGCCTTTACCGCCGGAGTTACGGGTTTATCCAACTTTCACCCCTCGATAAGGGTGGGTTCCAGAAATTCGAAATCGCTGCTAATTTTGTAGTGGGTTTTCGTAGGCACTTAGAATTTATACCGCAAAGAAAAAAACTGGAAATGTCTGTACCGCTCAAGATATTTATTTTTTCACTTCCAACCCCTCAATAAGGGTGGATACTGGCCCACCAATTTTTCTTTAACGTTGGGTATGACCTTTACCGATATTCCGAAGTACAACTCAAAACGTACCCAAAAAAATTATCAAAAATTAAAAATTAAAAATCGCCAGTGAGCGATGAGCGTAGGCACCCCCTATGTTGAGATTTTTGTTTTAATCGTAAATTTTACAGAAACGTTATAGACGATCGATTTTTAATTTGGAAGGTGCATTCCGAATATGACAAAAAATTGACTGTATAAGTTTGAATCGAATAGTAGCGTTTCGTCAATTGTCCCGAAAGTCCTTAACAGTATTGCTACCATTGTTACTCCGTTACAATTTGCTATTTTCCGCTAGTTTCTTTTTTGCAGAGTAATTAAATACGACCGGAAATCCTGCTGTGTTGGATGGGAATATTGGTAGCGAGTGATGTCGAGCATAAAGTTTGAAAAAATATGTACGTATGTGCGCACCTCGCTCTCGCTCAATTTTTCCGTCCGTACTGGATTATATTCAGATGTTACTGTAAACGTTATCACGAGTACGGAAATTGGATATCCCAGTGACATCGTTCACAGTCGTTCCACCCACGCTCGTCGACATGGGCTCCGATTTTATCGATCCGTCAGCAATTCAAATACCGGAACCTCACAAGCTCCCCGGACAAATAATGTGGCTACGTACGGATTCAATGAAGCTCAATTGTACGCTCGTGAATACGATAATAATAGAACGCGTCTATACTTTACGTTATTACGCAAAGTGAAGGTGCTGCAGTTTGCATCGTCGGAACGGAACAAAAAAAATCCTCTTCATTGGTTCATTTCTTGACTTTTATTACTTTTTAAAGTCCTTTTTGTAGCTTTAGTTTATGGATCCCTGGTAAGCATATTTCACAATGTTCCAGTGATTTTTGTATGCTCAATGTGCCATAAAAAAGTGGGCAGTACGGAAAAAAATATTTCCGCCACATTCCAACGATGCAAAACCTCCCTGATCATATTTTTGCAAGTTCCCAAGTAATTATCTTCTTTTTATTGAATTTTCTTCTCGTGACTTAAGGCGGTCATCCCATGTGGCAGGCCCAAGAAATAATTTTAAAAAATTTGCACAAATTAGAAAAAATGTATGCGCGTTATATTTTGTTAGCTGAAAGAGTCGAAAAAAATGACGAAACTTGAAACTATGAAACCGTGCCAAAAGTTCAACTTTCGATATGTTTACCTTACTCTAGTTCCGGCGATAGCCTAGGATCTACAAATGAAAATGCTGTTTGACAAAAATCAAACTCAAATATAAATTTGAAATGAGGAAATCAAATTTCAATTTAAATTTAAACAAAATCAAATTTGTTTTGAATATTTAAACAAATATTTAAATATTCGTTTTTAATATTTAAGATAAATTTAGACAAAATTAATTTGTTTAAATTTTTTAAATTTAAATAAATCAAATTTGAACAAATTATTAAATTTGAATTTAAACAAAATCTCAATCAAATTTAAATTTTAGATGAGCAAAACCTCCGGAATCATGGCAGCCGTCAACTAACTTTTTTTTACACGGAGTGCCTTTCGAACAGTGTGAAGTCGATTCAACTCGTTATTTTCGGTTGACAAAATTCTGAGCGACTGTAAGAAAGTTAATAAATGTGTGGTAAAAATTCAAAGATAGTGCGTTTTAATGGTTCAACAAAAAAATCCAAAAAAAAAAGCAAAAAACATAGCTGTCACATGGGATGATATATATATAATCATAAAAAATTCCCAATGTTTTGGAATTTTTTTGGCACGTGACAACTATCTTTTTCGATTTTTTTTTGGAATTTTTTTGCTTGACCATTAAAACACACTTTCTTTGAATTTTATTTGAATACAGTTTTTCACAAGTTTTGAGGTATTTAAAGCCGGATTTGATGCAAAATATTTCAGGAGCTAAAAACGTGTGCTTTAAGAACACGAAAATAAAACTTTGTCGTAGTATGGACAATTTTTGTTCACCTGCTCCTTACATGGTGAAATCATATTTTTCACCCCATATCATTGTATGTATATTATCGAGAGGCAATTTGGAAGCGGGCGACGATCATTATTACGATTCCGCTCCTACGATGCTCTTGCCATGTTTCCACAAGTAGATATCCGTTTCGATTAGTATACGTGACATCCTCATGTGATGGCAGAGTGTATCTGTCCCTATCATTTGTGGGGTGGATTTGCCCGCGCGTGCGCACACACGTCCGCATACCCGTGCGGATGTACATACACGCATACGAGATTTAGCTTTTCTATAGAACACGCATACACGTTCGAGAACATGAATCCTCGTGGTGGACTCTCGCAGGAGGGTTCCAACTCGATTGGGACTCGATCGAGCGAAAAGCCATCACACGCAGGACCGCACGTTTTCGATCTGCTTCGCAACGCGTTGTCTCGTCACACGTACATATATATATATATATATATATATATATATTTGTGTTTATATATATATAAACAGCAGAAATGGACGCACGCTCGCACCTGCCCCATGATTCACCTCGAGGTTATTCGACATCTCGTATATCACTACGGAGGTGTCCCCGTCTACCCCTATGTATATTGATCAACGACAATTGATGGTATCCGATGTTTGCGGGATTCGGCCCAATTCCTGATATCCTGACTGGATTTGGTACATCGTCTATCCTGGAAGGTCTTGGATATGCGGGAATCGAGAGCAACGCCAATGTGTACCGGAGTGCGAGACGAGGTAAGTTAGAATTTAGGGGTAACACGAACAAACCCGAATTTCACGGTGTCGAAGTTTCATCGCTCGAGTGCTACGGAAATTCTTGGTTCTTCGTTTATTTATTTATTTCCATAATTTTTGAGAATTTTTTCGACCAATTATGTTGAGATTCCTAACAAGGATCCTGGAAAACGTTTGAATATTTTTCGTAGCCCAAATTCGTAAAAAAATACGATGTTGAAGTTACGATGTTGAAGTTTGCATCGTTGGCATGCAACGAAAGTTCATTTTTCCTTTGTTGCTCACGTTTTTTTCGCCCATTTAGGGAACCCAATATGGTTTTTCACGAACTTAAACGGTTTTTTTATCCCCATAATGGACTCGCGATTTTAATTTACAACAAAATTTGTAGATGGTCTTGTTTATATAAATTATGGATAAAATTATAGATAAAGATAATAAAGTAATATATAATACTTTTTTATATAAATTGTAGATAATTGTTTTTATATAAATTATAGAAAAAAATAAAGAAATTAAAAAAAAACAATTTTGGTTGCATTCCAACGATGCAAACATTAACGCTATTTGAGTTTGCATGATTGGAATGCAACGAAAATTCGACAGAAAATTTTGCAGGCTAAATGTGCCAAAAAAATTGAGCAATAAGAGAAAAAATATTTTCGTTGCATCGCAACGATGTAAACGATGTAAGCTTCGATACCTCCGGAAAATGATGTTTGGCAATCCAAAAAATTAAGTGTCGTGGCGCGTCGAACAATGCAAACTTCAACATCATCGTACCTACTTTATCCAGACGGGAAATTCGCTTAAAACCAGATAAAGCATTTTTCACTAAAGGTGACGTATGAAGCTTTGAAAATCTTTTATTTTTTAATCCGGATGTCATTATATGTATCCAAATTATAGTTATTTAGAATGTTTCTTTTATCTTCATACTTCCGACCCAAAAATATTCTTTCCTCAATTAGTTGTAATTAAAAATAAAATGTCATCGAAATTGAATAAAAAAACATTTGACAGCCGCGAGCCTCATCTGTCAGAATGCCGAACCAGATTCAACGAATAAAAATCACCCGTCGATAAATTCGAGTTCGAACGCAAAGAACGATATTTCCGTGCAAATGAAGTAGGATAAAACATGATCGAGCGCTACTCAGACCCGAGTTGGAGAGCTGATGTTTCGATTGGCGTAATTCGATCAGCTCGTCTGCGATGCAAATGAATTTTTTCTCAAATCAAGTAGCAAAGTCACACTGATTAATCGAAACTATTGTGTCACTTTTGGGTAACGTGCTTACTGAAAGGAACAGATCGTCGTAGCCTCGTCGAAATTGTTCGAGATGGGAAACGAGACAGGGAGAAATCTAAAGGGACCAAGAGGTGAAAGAAAAGTCGGAACGAGAAGCTCGTTTCGAGAGGATAGAAAGAGGTATTGAAGCCAAGAAAGAGTCCTCCGGGGAAATGCTTTTCAGATAATGAAAATGAAATGGACGGAAGAAAAAAGGAGAAGAAAGAGAGGGGAAGATAAGGAGGGGGGGGGGGAAGGGAGCACAGATACAAATGGAACAGCGATCTGCGGATGGTTGAATATTCCACGTGGAGTCTGGCATAGGTGGCAACCTCAGGTAAGAGAGATTTTCCTCCGTGGTGAACAATGAACGTGTAGACGCGCCCGTCTGCAATTCACGCATGCCACGTCAATTCTCGCACGAGGAATGCACTATATGAAAAAGCGAGCACGTACAATATGAGCTTCAACTGATTTTACACGAAATGAAGAATTCCGCGAGAAATGCAATGCCCCTGAGCTATACACATTTATGCAAGCACATATGAAAACCTGTAACGTACTCGCGGAATCTCCACTACGTGGTATTGAACCACGACTTCGTTTTTTCCCCCTTTGTTTTTTATTCCCATGTGCGAAGATCGACTTTTGTTGGAGAGCTCCTCGGTGCGGTAAATAAAAAGCTTTCCATCCGACGTTTCCGAACTTTTTTCAGCGCACTTCTCTTCGGAACGCGAGAAATTCTCGAATTTTGCCGTTAACGGGCTACATCTGGGTGGGCGAAAAAATGGCATTTTCCAAAAATATTTTTATTCGATCGCCTTTTAACTGTATGTGATCGCCAAAGCCCGCAACGGCGCATGAAGGGACGTTATGAACAAATGACGTTGAAGTTTGCATCGTTGGAATGCAACGAAAATTAATCCTTCACAATCGCTCATTTTTTTAGCGCCTTTGGCAGTGATAATTGCTCAAACGTTTCTACCTATCATCATTAGAAATCTACGACCGCAATTTGCAAAATAAAAGACTTCGTACACTGATAAAAAGACAGAAAAAATTGAAAAAAAGGCATCGTTGTATTCAAACGATGTGAACTTTGCACTTGAAGTGCAAACTTCAACGTGATGTGAACAGAAGGAAAAATAACGACAGCACAATGTTGATATTAATGGACATCTGGAATTTTGACATCGCCTACGACGTCCACATGATGCTAATGAGCTTTAAATATAAGCTTGGAAACATCAGCAGTGTTATTACGGGATCGATGAGTTTTGGTCGTTGATTAAACGACGCGAGGAAACAAAAGCAAAATTATCCTAAACCCTCTATCTCTCGGTGCGCACGTTCGGTGATTTAAGTTTTCCACGCGTTGAGCTATAATTCCGACGTGGGCTGAATAGATAATAATGGGGAAACGGGACCAGCGAGAAACACTGCTTAAGGAGGTTAGAGCTGCAGCCACAATTCGAGATTAAATTTGGAAAAACATATATATTATTGTCTAGACTATACTGAGTCCAAGAATTATTTGAAGTTTTTTCACCACAAAACACCAGAGATGAATAGCTGGTGAATATTCGGAACCGGGGCTCTTGCTGGAATCAGGCTAATTTTCTTCATATATGTTGTTTCTGTTTACTTCAAATGTTGTTTCCATTTACGTAATAAAAAAATGCATGATTTGCCCTTTAATTATATATTTTACGAAAAATTAGCATCTACAGAATGAAGCTCTACCTCGAATGCATTTTTTGAGGTTAATTGAAGAAAAAAATTCCAAACCCGCCATTTCACTCGACTGGATCACTCCGACCTCCTTAAAGTGGCAGGACTCCTCGTCCCGCTTCGGACGACGTCGAGTTAAAGTAAATGTCGTACGACGAGACAACTCCCTTTGACGAAGGGGAGGAATAAAAACGGGCAGGAAAACGGGAAGACACTCGTGACTCTTGCCGTACGAAGAGACGAATTTTTTTTTCTCTTCGCCAGGCAAACCATTAAATCTCTCGGATTTTTTTCGTTCGCATGTATACGCAATACGAAGAGGAAAACTTGGATAGTCCTTGGCATCGTTTTTACGTTCGTGAATAGCTGTGCCCGACAGTCTTAATGCCCCGAGGGCTCGCCTCTTTAATGACGTAAATAAATTAATGTGAAGAAAAAAGGGGGGGGGGGGCTGGGGTTAAATATATGGAGCGAGAGATAAAGAGAGGGAGGGAGATAAAAAACCGGGACGAACGGAGGGCGCGAGAATCACTACAAAAGGGCACAAGTAAACTGCGGAAAAACAAGCCTCGCGTACAGTGCAAAAAAATGCTTGAAAAACTGTACGGCGGTGAATAAAGCTTTAACCTGGATATAGTGAAGTATTTCCATATTCCGATATTCTAACGATGTAAAGTAACGATGCATCCTCGTTGCAATGCATTTATTTATGAAACTTTATATTACCGATATACGCGAGAAAATCGATCTCTCCAATCCCGAGGCAGAATATTTTTCTCATGGCAACGAAGTTTGCAACGTTGGAAAGAAACGAAAATATTTTCTTTCTCATCACTCATTTTTTTGCACATTTAGCCTGTATAAATCACTGGAACATTTTCACAAAAGAGTTTAAAAAGTTGTAAGAAAGTAATAAAAACGGGTTAAGAAAGTGTAGAAAATAAAGAAATGAAAAAGTAAAGGAGCATTTTCGTTGCATTCCGACGATGCGAACTTCAAAGGCATTTTTTCTCGAATTTAAGGGATGTTTCTACTTTGTTTGGCCAAAAAAGGAATCAATTTTGCTGAAAGAAGAAAAAGTATTTTTCTTTTCTTCTTCTTCGTAAAAGAAAGGAGAAAAAGTATTTTTCTTTTCTTCTTCTTCGTAAGAGAAAGGAGAAAAAGTATTTTTCTTCTTTTCTTCTTCGTAAGAGAAAGAAGAAAAAGTATTTTTCTTGTTTTCTTCTTCGTAAGAGAAAGAAGAAAAAGTATTGTTCTTGTTTTCTTCTTCGTAAGAGAATTGAGAAAAGGTATTTTTCTTCTTTTCTTCTTCGTAAGAGAAAGGAGAAAAAGTATTTTTCCTCTTTTCTTCTTCGTAAGAGAAATGAGAAAAAGTATTTTTCTTCTTTTCTTCTTCGTGAGAGAAAGAAGAAAAAGTATTTTTCCTCTTTTCTTCTTCGTAAGAGAAAGAAGAAAAAGTATTTTTCCTCTTTTCTTCTTTGTAAGAGACAGAAGAAAAAGTATTTTTCCTCATTTCTTCTTCGTAAGAAAAAGAATAAAAATACTTTTTTTTCTTTTCTTCTTCGTAAGAGAAAGAAGAAAAAGTATCAAACTTTTCATTTCATTCGCACATAAACTTCGGATTAACTTTAGACGCGTTTTTCTCGAAACTACGTTTTCCAAATTTGCGGAAGTGCTCCTGGACACCTAAGATAAGCAATAGTTATGAAATTTAGCAGGCACGTGGAGAACAAACGTCTTCGTCAGTTGAACTAGAATTATCTAAAAATATTTAAACGTTTTCATTTTATGAACAAAAAACTGCAAACATTTGTGATAAAAAATTCAACTTCCCCTTCGATCACTCGCTTTATAATTGATTTTTTTCTTATTTATTCTAACTCGACTGATACACAATATTGTACAAAGTAAAAATATGTACGATTTTTTGTTTCAGTTCACCTATTCAGAACTCATCGTTGTTGACGGAAAATAATTGCACAGCGTATTTTTTTCTAGGATGACTGCATTAATTCCCGTGTTTGAGCCAAGCGGTCACCCATCCGAGTATTGGTCTCGGTTAACCAACCGTGTCTCCAGTAATTTCGGTTAGGGGCTGCACTGATTTCAGTTATTTCGAGGCTTATCGGTACAGTTAACTCGTAAAAGGAATTAAGGTCTTCATGGATGGTGTTGGCACAATGAGGTACATAGTACGACCGTAGTTACAGCAGCAGCTGCTCTCGCTTTTCCCTAGTCCAACCCCTTATAAACAGGCGAATTTACATAATTGAAAGCGTTTCCCATTGGCCCCGTGAAAGAGCGAGGGGCCTCGCGGAGAGTCGCGTCGCGGCGTTTTCCGCGGTGCCACCGGAAGATTCGAGGGCAATGAAAATTCTCAAGATGCTAATGTATGCCATGAATGAGATTCTCCCTAAGCCACTAACGACTCGTCGGGGATAGGGAGGATTCAGGGGAGCAGATAAAGATAATGGGCGCTTGGAAGAATCTGAGTAGGAAGAAAACTTGTACCGGAAATAGGGGATGAACGTGGACCATAATAATGACAGCAAACTATACATATTTACAGCGTTGTATATAATTCTATCGGGAAATAAGTATCAAGTAGAATCTAAAAAAATTCTAAACTCCGGATAAAAAATATCGTTATTGAAATGAATTACCTCTCAAGTACACTAAACACGAGGTGACTGAATTTCCAGAAACGAATGATGTCAATCAACAATGAAATGCAGTTCAAGTTTTAAAAACTTGCGAACGTGGGGATAAGAAAAGAAAATCCAAAAAATTAAATTGCCGCCATAATTCTATCGGGAAATAGGTATCAAGTAGAATCTAAAAAAAGTCTAAACTCCGAATAAAAAATCTCGTAATTGCAATGAATTACCTCGCTAATACGCTAAACACGAGGTGACTGAATTTCCAGAGACGAATGATGTCAATCTACAATGAAACGGAGTTCAAGTTTTAAAAACTTGCGCAGACTTGGGACTAAGAAAAGAAAATCCAAAAAATTAATACCATGCATCGACATTTTTTATCGTACTGGCAGCCATTAATTCACTACGAGTTCTCGCAGCCAGAAGAAATATGCCATTTAAGGAGTTTGGGGTTAATTGGCGGAATGTTACCATTTTATGCGAATTTATACAGTGAATTTATTGCCATATACTAAATGCACCCTCCGAATTTCCAATCGATCGTCTACACCGTTGAAATTGATAATTAAAATAATACATTTAAACATAGTGATTAAACACTGATGACAATTTAGTTATCAGCGTCAAAAATGTTTAAAATGTTACGAAAAACTGTCAAATCACTCAGTACATTTATTGAGTGATTTGAGAGTGTTTCATAACATTTTAAGTCTTATTATAAAAAAATGCTTAAAATGTTATGAAAAACTGTCAAATCACTCAGTAAATGTACTGAGCAATTTGACAGTTTTTCATAAAAATTTATGAAAAAATTTATGAATTAAATGTTATGGAAAACTGTCAAATCACTCAGTAAATGTACTGAGCGATTTGACAGTTTTTCATAACATTTTAAAAAATTGTCCACGCTATTTCGTACGTCAAACTACCATTCAGCGATGAGCCTAGGGATCTCCCTATATTGAAAAGTGTTTTTTCTCTAAGACACTTTATAGAAACGGCGTAGACGATCGATTTAAAATTCGGAGGGTGCATTCGGTATACGACAAATAATTTACTGTATAAATTTGAATCAAACGGTAACATTTCGTCAATTGTTCCAAACTCCTAAAGACTGTGGACGCAACGGAAATTAGGGTAGATTGGCGAAGTGCGGGTCGAGAGTGACAGGAAAGGGTTTGATTGGGAAGGGTAATACGTAAAAACTCACAAGGCTATACGTCGGAACTCAGGAAAGAATATATATACACATATACACACACAAATAGATAGATCGAAGAACTGAAAGCAGTGGTGGCACACAAAGGTAATGTAACCCTTTCTGACACACATTCACGTGAGATCTTCCGTCTCTCAGCCTGGGTGCGCTCATGGTTCGTACACCCGCAATGGGTGTAATCCCAGGCGCTTCCAAGTTTTCAACATCAAACCCTGTCCCGACGTCGCAAAGTAGCTCAGGTTCCCTTTCATGGCTCTCCATCTCACTCCATCTCTTTCTCTCTCTCTCTCTCTCTCTTGCTCTCATACGCAAAAGACCGTCACGTCCGAAGCGGAAAGCCCAGGAAATATTAAGTCCACAGCACATACGTCTATACCTAATGTTCGTAAATGATTTAAACGTAGAATGGTGCAAGTCAGGTTGGCTGCGGCGAAAAGGGGTTGAGATTCCCGACGAATTGTGCAGTGAGACCCGCGATCTGCCCAGGTTGACGCCCGTCGATGCAAATCAATTCCCGTCGATTTGTAAACTCGCATACCGGCAGTTAAAAGGTTAATGCATGCGGATTCCTAGGCGTTCATCCTTATGTATGAGCTTTCTGAGGTCTGCCGCAATGGGCATTATGCAAACGATCGAAGCGAGCGAGGAGTTTTGCAGAGGGGTGCAAAAGAGCTGGACAATTATTGCTGTCGCCTGCAAGAAAAAGGCAGATCGAAAGATCGGTGATGATTGAAGGGAAAAGGAACTTTGAGAGCGAGCAGGTTAGGGACCTATGTGAAGTTGGCAACTGACTTTACAGAAAGTAATTTTTTTTTTTGCATTCGTTTGTACTCGGTTTGTACCCGTTTGTACCGTCTTAAATTTCGTTTGTACCTTAAGGGGGAAAAAAGTACGAGGGTATGAAAAAATGAACCGCAACCCATTTAGAGCTAAGCAATTTTAATAAACGTGACTGAAAAGAGAATCGTTTGTACCCGTTTGTACCGTTGAAAATTTTTTTTTTTGAATTTTTTTTTCAAAATTTTTTCTGAAAAAAAAAATTTTCGATTTTTTTTTTTTTTTAATTTCCGTTTGTACCGACAAGTATATCGTTTGGACCACCTAGAAATTGTTTCTACTCATTCGTATCGGTGAGTACATCGTTTCTACCACCGTGAATCGTTTATACCCATTCGTACTGACGAGTAAATTGTTTGTACCACCGAGAAATCGTTTGTACCCGTCTGTACTATCGAGCAATCGATTGTACCCGTTCGTATCGACGAGTATATCGTTTGTACCACCAAGAAAACGTTTGTACCCGTCTGTACTATCGAGGAATCGTTTGTACACATTCGTTCTGACGAGTATATCGTTAGTACCAACGAGAAAACGTTTGTACCTGTCTGTACTATCGAGCAATCGTTTGTACTCGTTCGTATCGACGAGTATATCGTTTGTACCACCGAGAAATCGTTTGTACCCGTCTGAACTATCGAGCAATCGATTGTACCCGTTCGTATCGACGAGTACATCGTTTGTACCACAGAGAAAACGTTTGTACCCGTCTGTACTATCGAGGAATCGTTTGTACCCATTCGTTCTGACGAGTATATCGTTTGTACCATCGAGAAAACGTTTGTACCCGTCTGTACTATCGAGGAATCGTTTGTACCCATTCGTTCTGACGAGTATATCGTTTGTACCATCGAGAAAACGTGTGTACCCGTCTGTACTATCGAGCAATCGTTTGTACCCATTCGTATCGACGAGTATATCGTTTGTACCACCGAGAAATCGTTTGTACCCGTCTGTACTATCGACCAATCGGTTGTACCCATTCGTATCGACGAGTATTTCGTATGTACCACCGAGAAAACGTTTGTACCCGTCTGTACTATCGGGCAATCGGTTGTACCCATTCGTACTGACGAGTATATCGTTTTTACCAACGAGAAAACGTTTGTACCCGTATGTACTATCGAGCAATCGTTTGTACCCGTTCGTATCGACGAGTATATCGTTTGTACCACCGAGAAATCGTTTGTACCCGTCTGTACTATCGAGCAATCGTTTGTACCCATTCGTACTGACGAGTGTATCGTTTGTACCAGCGAGAAAACGTTTGTACCCGTCTGTACTATCGAGCAATCGTTTGTACCCATTCGTACTGACGAGTGTATCGTTTGTACCAGCGAGAAAACGTTTGTACCCGTCTGTACTATCGAGCAATCGATTGTACCCGTTCGTATCGACGAGTATATCGTTTGTACCATCGAGAAAACGTTTGTACCTGTCTGTACTATCGAGGAATCGTTTGTACCCATTCGTCCTGACGAGTATATCGTTTGTACCACAGAGCAAACGTTTGTACCCATCTGTACTATCGAGCAATCGTTTGTACCCGTTCGTATCGACACGTACATCGTTTGTACCACCGAGGAAACGTTTGTACCCGTCTGTACTATCGAGCAATCGTTTGTACCCGTTCGTATCGACGAGTATGTCGTTTGTACCACCGAGAAATCGATTGTACCCGTCTGTACTATCGAGGAATCGTTTGTACCCATTCGTCCTGACGAGTATATCGTTTGTACCACCGAGAAAACGTGTGTACCCATCTGTACTATCGAGCAATCGTTTGTACCCGTTCGTATCGACGAGTACATCGTTTGTACCACCGAGGAAACGTTTGTACCCGTCTGGACTATCGACCAATCGTTTGTACCCATTCGTATCAACGAGAATTTCGTATGTACCACCGAGAAAACGTTTGTCCCCGTCTGAACTATTGGGCAATCGTTTGTACCCATTCGTACTGACGAGTAAATCGGTTGTACCAACGAGAAAACGTTTGTACCCGTCTGTACTATCGAGCAATCGTTTGTACCCGTTCATATCGACGAGTATATCGTTTGTACCACCGAGAAATCGTTTGTACCCGTCTGTACTATCGAGCAATCGTTTGTACCCATTCGTACTGACGAGTGTATCGTTTGTACCAGCGAGAAAACGTTTGTACCCGTCTGTACTATCGAGCAATCGTTTGTACCCATTCGTACTGACGAGTGTATCGTTTGTACCAGCGAGAAAACGTTTGTACCGTCTGTACTATCGAGCAATCGATTGTACCCGTTCGTATCGACGAGTATATCGTTTGTACCATCGAGAAAACGTTTGTACCTGTCTGTACTATCGAGGAATCGTTTGTACCCATTCGTCCTGACGAGTATATCGTTTGTACCACCGAGAAAACGTTTGTACCCATCTGTACTATCGAGCAATCGTTAGTACCCGTTCGTATCGACGAGTACATCGTTTGTACCACCGAGGAAACGTTTGTACCCGTCTGTACTATCGAGCAATCGTTTGTACCCGATCGTATCGACGAGTATGTCGTTTGTACCACCGAGAAATCGTTTGTACCCGTCTGTACTATCGACCAATCGTTTGTACCCATTCGTATCAACGAGTATTTCGTATGTACCACCGAGAAAACGTTTGTCCCCGTCTGAACTATCGGGCAATCGTTTGTACCCATTCGTACTGACGAGTATATCATTTGTACCAACGAGAAAACGTTTGCACCCGTCTGTACTATCGAGCAATCGTTTGTACCCGTTCGTATCGACGAGTATATCGTTTGTACCACCAAGAAATCGTTTGTACCCGTCTGTACTATCGAGCAATCGTTTGTACCCATTCGTACTGACGAGTGTATCGTTTGTACCAGCGAGAAAACGTTTGTACCCGTCTGTACTATCGAGCAATAGATTGTACCCGTTCGTATCGACGAGTATATCGTTTGTACCATCGAGAAAACGTTTGTACCCGTCTGTACTATCGAGGAATCGTTTGTACCCATTCGTTCTGACGAGTATATCGTTTGTACCATCGAGAAAACGTGTGTACCCGTCTGTACTATCGAGCAATCGTTTGTACCCATTCGTATCGACGAGTATATCGTTTGTACCACCGAGAAATCGTTTGTACCCGTCTGTACTATCGACCAATCGGTTGTACCCATTCGTATCGACGAGTATTTCGTATGTACCACCGAGAAAACGTTTGTACCCGTCTGTACTATCGGGCAATCGGTTGTACCCATTCGTACTGACGAGTATATCGTTTTTACCAACGAGAAAACGTTTGTACCCGTATGTACTATCGAGCAATCGTTTGTACCCGTTCGTATCGACGAGTATATCGTTTGTACCACCGAGAAATCGTTTGTACCCGTCTGTACTATCGAGCAATCGTTTGTACCCATTCGTGCTGACGAGTGTATCGTTTGTACCAGCGAGAAAACGTTTGTACCCGTCTGTACTATCGAGCAATCGTTTGTACCCATTCGTACTGACGAGTGTATCGTTTGTACCAGCGAGAAAACGTTTGTACCCGTCTGTACTATCGAGCAATCGATTGTACCCGTTCGTATCGACGAGTATATCGTTTGTACCATCGAGAAAACGTTTGTACCTGTCTGTACTATCGAGGAATCGTTTGTACCCATTCGTCCTGACGAGTATATCGTTTGTACCACAGAGAAAACGTTTGTACCCATCTGTACTATCGAGCAATCGTTTGTACCCGTTCGTATCGACGAGTACATCGTTTGTACCACCGAGGAAACGTTTGTACCCGTCTGTACTATCGAGCAATCGTTTGTACCCGTTCGTATCGACGAGTATGTCGTTTGTACCACCGAGAAATCGATTGTACCCGTCTGTACTATCGAGGAATCGTTTGTACCCATTCGTCCTGACGAGTATATCGTTTGTACCACCGAGAAAACGTGTGTACCCATCTGTACTATCGAGCAATCGTTTGTACCCGTTCGTATCGACGAGTACATCGTTTGTACCACCGAGGAAACGTTTGTACCCGTCTGTACTATCGAGCAATCGTTTGTACCCGATCGTATCGACGAGTATGTCGTTTGTACCACCGAGAAATCGTTTGTACCCGTCTGTACTATCGACCAATCGTTTGTACCCATTCGTATCAACGAGTATTTCGTATGTACCACCGAGAAAACGTTTGTCCCCGTCTGAACTATCGGGCAATCGTTTGTACCCATTCGTACTGACGAGTATATCATTTGTACCAACGAGAAAACGTTTGCACCCGTCTGTACTATCGAGCAATCGTTTGTACCCGTTCGTATCGACGAGTATATCGTTTGTACCACCAAGAAATCGTTTGTACCCGTCTGTACTATCGAGCAATCGTTTGTACCCATTCGTACTGACGAGTGTATCGTTTGTACCAGCGAGAAAACGTTTGTACCCGTCTGTACTATCGAGCAATAGATTGTACCCGTTCGTATCGACGAGTATATCGTTTGTACCATCGAGAAAACGTTTGTACCCGTCTGTACTATCGAGGAATCGTTTGTACCCATTCGTTCTGACGAGTATATCGTTTGTACCATCGAGAAAACGTGTGTACCCGTCTGTACTATCGAGCAATCGTTTGTACCCATTCGTATCGACGAGTATATCGTTTGTACCACCGAGAAATCGTTTGTACCCGTCTGTACTATCGACCAATCGGTTGTACCCATTCGTATCGACGAGTATTTCGTATGTACCACCGAGAAAACGTTTGTACCCGTCTGTACTATCGGGCAATCGGTTGTACCCATTCGTACTGACGAGTATATCGTTTTTACCAACGAGAAAACGTTTGTACCCGTATGTACTATCGAGCAATCGTTTGTACCCGTTCGTATCGACGAGTATATCGTTTGTACCACCGAGAAATCGTTTGTACCCGTCTGTACTATCGAGCAATCGTTTGTACCCATTCGTGCTGACGAGTGTATCGTTTGTACCAGCGAGAAAACGTTTGTACCCGTCTGTACTATCGAGCAATCGTTTGTACCCATTCGTACTGACGAGTGTATCGTTTGTACCAGCGAGAAAACGTTTGTACCCGTCTGTACTATCGAGCAATCGATTGTACCCGTTCGTATCGACGAGTATATCGTTTGTACCATCGAGAAAACGTTTGTACCTGTCTGTACTATCGAGGAATCGTTTGTACCCATTCGTCCTGACGAGTATATCGTTTGTACCACAGAGAAAACGTTTGTACCCATCTGTACTATCGAGCAATCGTTTGTACCCGTTCGTATCGACGAGTACATCGTTTGTACCACCGAGGAAACGTTTGTACCCGTCTGTACTATCGAGCAATCGTTTGTACCCGTTCGTATCGACGAGTATGTCGTTTGTACCACCGAGAAATCGATTGTACCCGTCTGTACTATCGAGGAATCGTTTGGACCCATTCGTCCTGACGAGTATATCGTTTGTACCACCGAGAAAACGTGTGTACCCATCTGTACTATCGAGCAATCGTTTGTACCCGTTCGTATCGACGAGTACATCGTTTGTACCACCGAGGAAACGTTTGTACCCGTCTGGACTATCGACCAATCGTTTGTACCCATTCGTATCAACGAGAATTTCGTATGTACCACCGAGAAAACGTTTGTCCCCGTCTGAACTATTGGGCAATCGTTTGTACCCATTCGTACTGACGAGTAAATCGGTTGTACCAACGAGAAAACGTTTGTACCCGTCTGTACTATCGAGCAATCGTTTGTACCCGTTCGTATCGACGAGTATATCGTTTGTACCACCGAGAAATCGTTTGTACCCGTCTGTACTATCGAGCAATCGTTTGTACCCATTCGTACTGACGAGTGTATCGTTTGTACCAGCGAGAAAACGTTTGTACCCGTCTGTACTATCGAGAAATCGTTTGTACCCATTCGTACTGACGAGTGTATCGTTTGTACCAGCGAGAAAACGTTTGTACCGTCTGTACTATCGAGCAATCGATTGTACCCGTTCGTATCGACGAGTATATCGTTTGTACCATCGAGAAAACGTTTGTACCTGTCTGTACTATCGAGGAATCGTTTGTACCCATTCGTCCTGACGAGTATATCGTTTGTACCACCGAGAAAACGTTTGTACCCATCTGTACTATCGAGCAATCGTTTGTACCCGTTCGTATCGACGAGTACATCGTTTGTACCACCGAGGAAACGTTTGTACCCGTCTGTACTATCGAGCAATCGTTTGTACCCGATCGTATCGACGAGTATGTCGTTTGTACCACCGAGAAATCGTTTGTACCCGTCTGTACTATCGACCAATCGTTTGTACCCATTCGTATCAACGAGTATTTCGTATGTACCACCGAGAAAACGTTTGTCCCCGTCTGAACTATCGGGCAATCGTTTGTACCCATTCGTACTGACGAGTATATCATTTGTACCAACGAGAAAACGTTTGCACCCGTCTGTACTATCGAGCAATCGTTTTTACCCGTTCGTATCGACGAGTATATCGTTTGTACCACCAAGAAATCGTTTGTACCCGTCTGTACTATCGAGCAATCGATTGTACCCGTCTGTACTATCGAGCAATCGATTGTACCCGTTCGTATCGACGAGTATATCGTTTGTACCACCGAGAAATCGTTTGTACCCGTCTGTACTATCGAGCAATCGATTGTACCCGTTCGTATCGACGAGTATATCGTTTGTACCATCGAGAAAACGTTTGTACCTGTCTGTACTATCGGGCAATCGTTTGTACCCATTCGTACTGACGAGTAAATCGGTTGTACCAACGAGAAAACGTTTGTACCCGTCTGTACTATCGAGCAATCGTTTGTACCCGTTCGTATCGACGAGTATATCGTTTGTACCACCGAGAAATCGTTTGTACCCGTCTGTACTATCGAGCAATCGTTTGTACCCATTCGTACTGACGAGTGTATCGTTTGTACCAGCGAGAAAACGTTTGTACCCGTCTGTACTATCGAGCAATCGTTTGTACCCATTCGTACTGACGAGTGTATCGTTTGTACCAGCGAGAAAACGTTTGTACCCGTCTCTACTATCGAGCAATAGATTGTACCCGTTCGTATCGACGAGTATATCGTTTGTACCATCGAGAAAACGTTTGTACCCGTCTGTACTATCGAGGAATCGTTTGTACCCATTCGTTCTGACGAGTATATCGTTTGTACCATCGAGAAAACGTGTGTACCCGTCTGTACTATCGAGCAATCGTTTGTACCCATTCGTATCGACGAGTATATCGTTTGTACCACCGAGAAATCGTTTGTACCCGTCTGTACTATCGACCAATCGGTTGTACCCATTCGTATCGACGAGTATTTCGTATGTACCACCGAGAAAACGTTTGTACCCGTCTGTACTATCGGGCAATCGGTTGTACCCATTCGTACTGACGAGTATATCGTTTTTACCAACGAGAAAACGTTTGTACCCGTATGTACTATCGAGCAATCGTTTGTACCCGTTCGTATCGACGAGTATATCGTTTGTACCACCGAGAAATCGTTTGTACCCGTCTGTACTATCGAGCAATCGTTTGTACCCATTCGTACTGACGAGTGTATCGTTTGTACCAGCGAGAAAACGTTTGTACCCGTCTGTACTATCGAGCAATCGTTTGTACCCATTCGTACTGACGAGTGTATCGTTTGTACCAGCGAGAAAACGTTTGTACCCGTCTGTACTATCGAGCAATCGATTGTACCCGTTCGTATCGACGAGTATATCGTTTGTACCATCGAGAAAACGTTTGTACCTGTCTGTACTATCGAGGAATCGTTTGTACCCATTCGTCCTGACGAGTATATCGTTTGTACCACAGAGAAAACGTTTGTACCCATCTGTACTATCGAGCAATCGTTTGTACCCGTTCGTATCGACGAGTACATCGTTTGTACCACCGAGGAAACGTTTGTACCCGTCTGTACTATCGAGCAATCGTTTGTACCCGTTCGTATCGACGAGTATGTCGTTTGTACCACCGAGAAATCGATTGTACCCGTCTGTACGATCGAGGAATCGTTTGTACCCATTCGTCCTGACGAGTATATCGTTTGTACCACCGAGAAAACGTGTGTACCCATCTGTACTATCGAGCAATCGTTTGTACCCGTTCGTATCGACGAGTACATCGTTTGTACCACCGAGGAAACGTTTGTACCCGTCTGGACTATCGACCAATCGTTTGTACCCATTCGTATCAACGAGAATTTCGTATGTACCACCGAGAAAACGTTTGTCCCCGTCTGAACTATTGGGCAATCGTTTGTACCCATTCGTACTGACGAGTAAATCGGTTGTACCAACGAGAAAACGTTTGTACCCGTCTGTACTATCGAGCAATCGTTTGTACCCATTCGTACTGACGAGTGTATCGTTTGTACCAGCGAGAAAACGTTTGTACCCGTCTGTACTATCGAGCAATCGTTTGTACCCATTCGTACTGACGAGTGTATCGTTTGTACCAGCGAGAAAACGTTTGTACCGTCTGTACTATCGAGCAATCGATTGTACCCGTTCGTATCGACGAGTATATCGTTTGTACCATCGAGAAAACGTTTGTACCTGTCTGTACTATCGAGGAATCGTTTGTACCCATTCGTCCTGACGAGTATATCGTTTGTACCACCGAGAAAACGTTTGTACCCATCTGTACTATCGAGCAATCGTTTGTACCCGTTCGTATCGACGAGTACATCGTTTGTACCACCGAGGAAACGTTTGTACCCGTCTGTACTATCGAGCAATCGTTTGTACCCGATCGTATCGACGAGTATGTCGTTTGTACCACCGAGAAATCGTTTGTACCCGTCTGTACTATCGACCAATCGTTTGTACCCATTCGTATCAACGAGTATTTCGTATGTACCACCGAGAAAACGTTTGTCCCCGTCTGAACTATCGGGCAATCGTTTGTACCCATTCGTACTGACGAGTATATCATTTGTACCAACGAGAAAACGTTTGCACCCGTCTGTACTATCGAGCAATCGTTTGTACCCGTTCGTATCGACGAGTATATCGTTTGTACCACCAAGAAATCGTTTGTACCCGTCTGTACTATCGAGCAATCGATTGTACCCGTCTGTACTATCGAGCAATCGATTGTACCCGTTCGTATCGACGAGTATATCGTTTGTACCACCGAGAAATCGTTTGTACCCGTCTGTACTATCGAGCAATCGATTGTACCCGTTCGTATCGACGAGTATATCGTTTGTACCATCGAGAAAACGTTTGTACCTGTCTGTACTATCGGGCTATCGTTTGTACCCATTCGTACTGACGAGTAAATCGGTTGTACCAACGAGAAAACGTTTGTACCCGTCTGTACTATCGAGCAATCGTTTGTACCCGTTCGTATCGACGAGTATATCGTTTGTACCACCGAGAAATCGTTTGTACCCGTCTGTACTATCGAGCAATCGTTTGTACCCATTCGTACTGACGAGTGTATCGTTTGTACCAGCGAGAAAACGTTTGTACCCGTCTGTACTATCGAGCAATCGTTTGTACCCATTCGTACTGACGAGTGTATCGTTTGTACCAGCGAGAAAACGTTTGTACCCGTCTGTACTATCGAGCAATAGATTGTACCCGTTCGTATCGACGAGTATATCGTTTGTACCATCGAGAAAACGTTTGTACCTGTCTGGACTATCGAGGAATCGTTTGTACCCATTCGTCCTGACGAGTATATCGTTTGTACCACCGAGAAAACGTTTGTACCCATCTGTACTATCGAGCAATCGTTTGTACCCGTTCGTATCGACGAGTACATCGTTTGTACCACCGAGGAAACGTTTGTACCCGTCTGTACTATCGAGCAATCGTTTGTACTCGTTCGTATCGACGAGTATGTCGTTTGTACCACCGAGAAATCGTTTGTACCCGTCTGTACTATCGACCAATCGTTTGTACCCATTCGTATCAACGAGTATTTCGTATGTACAACCGAGAAAACGTTTGTCCCCGTCTGAACTATCGGGCAATCGTTTGTACCCATTCGTACTGACGAGTATATCATTTGTACCAACGAGAAAACGTTTGTACCCGTCTGTACTATCGAGCAATCGTTTGTACCCGTTCGTATCGACGAGTATATCGTTTGTACCACCAAGAAATCGTTTGTACCCGTCTGTACTATCGAGCAATCGATTGTACCCGTCTGTACTATCGAGCAATCGATTGTACCCGTTCGTATCGACGAGTATATCGTTTGTACCACCGAGAAATCGTTTGAACCCGTCTGTACTATCGAGCAATCGATTGTACCCGTTCGTATCGACGAGTATATCGTTTGTACCATCGAGAAAACGTTTGTACCTGTCTTTACTATCGAGGAATCGTTTGTACCCATTCGTCCTGACGAGTATAGCGTTTGTACCACCGAGAAAACGTGTGTAACCATCTGTACTATCGAGCAATCGTTTGTGCCCGTTCGTATCGACGAGTACATCGTTTGTACCACCGAGGAAACGTTTGTACCCGTCTGTACTATCGAGCAATCGTTTGTACCCGTTCGTATCGACGAGTATGTCGTTTGTACCACCGAGAAATCGTTTGTACCCGTCTGTACTATCGACCAATCGTTTGTACCCATTCGTATCAACGAGTATTTCGTATGTACCACCGAGAAAACGTTTGTCCCCGTCTGAACTATCGGGCAATCGTTTGTACCCATTCGTACTGACGAGTAAATCGGTTGTACCAACGAGAAAACGTTTGTACCCGTCTGTACTATCGAGCAATCGTTTGTACCCGTTCGTATCGACGAGTATATCGTTTGTACCACCGAGAAATCGTTTGTACCCGTCTGTACTATCGAGCAATCGTTTGTACCCATTCGTACTGACGAGTGTATCGTTTGTACCAGCGAGAAAACGTTCGTACCCGTCTGTACTATCGAGCAATCGTTTGTACCCATTCGTCCTGACGAGTATATCGTTTGTACCACCGAGAAAACGTTTGTACCCATCTGTACTATCGAGCAATCGTTTGTACCCGTTCGTATCGACGAGTACATCGTTTGTACCACCGAGGAAACGTTTGTACCCGTCTGTACTATCGAGCAATCGTTTGTACCCGTTCGTATCGACGAGTATGTCGTTTGTACCACCGAGAAATCGTTTGTACCCGTCTGTACTATCGACCAATCGTTTGTACCCATTCGTATCAACGAGTATTTCGTATGTACCACCGAGAAAACGTTTGTCCCCGTCTGAACTATCGGGCAATCGTTTGTACCCATTCGTACTGACAAGTATATCATTTGTACCAACGAGAAAACGTTTGTACCCGTTTGTACTATCGAGCAATCGTTTGTACCCGTTCGTATCGACGAGTATATCGTTTGTACCACCAAGAAATCGTTTGTACCCGTCTGTACTATCGAGCAATCGATTGTACCCGTCTGTACTATCGAGCAATCGATTGTACCCGTTCGTATCGACGAGTATATCGTTTGTACCACCGAGAAATCGTTTGTACCCGTCTGTACTATCGAGCAATCGATTGTACCCGTTCGTATCGACGAGTATATCGTTTGTACCATCGAGAAAACGTTTGTACCTGTCTGTACTATCGAGGAATCGTTTGTACCTATTCGTCCTGACGAGTATATCGTTTGTACCACCGAGAAAACGTGTGTACCCATCTGTACTATCAAGCAATCGTTTGTACCCGTTCGTATCGACGAGTACATCGTTTGTACCACCGAGGAAACGTTTGTACCCGTCTGTACTATCGAGCAATCGTTTGTACCCGTTCGTATCGACGAGTATGTCGTTTGTACCACCGAGAAATCGTTTGTACCCGTCTGTACTATCGACCAATCGTTTGTACCCATTCGTATCAACGAGTATTTCGTATGTACCACCGAGAAAACGTTTGTCCCCGTCTGAACTATCGGGCAATCGTTTGTACCCATTCGTACTGACGAGTATATCGTTTGTACCACCGAGAAATCGTTTGTACCCGTCTGTACTATCAAGCAATCGATTGTACCCGTTCGTATCGACGAGTATATCGTTTGTACCACCGAGAAAACGTTTGTACCCGTCTGTACTATCGAGCAATCGTTTGTACCCATTCGTATCGACGAGTATTTCGTATGTACCACCGAGAAAACGTTTGTACCCGTCTGTACTATCGGGCAATCGGTTGTACCCATTCGTACTGACGAGAATATCGTTTTTACCAACGAGAAAACGTTTGTACCCGTATGTACTATCGAGCAATCGTTTGTACCCGTTCGTATCGACGAGTATATCGTTTGTACCACCGAGAAATCGTTTGTACCCGTCTGTACTATCGAGCAATCGTTTGTACCCATTCGTACTGACGAGTGTATCGGTTGTACCAGCGAGAAAACGTTTGTACCCGTCTGTACTACCGAGCAATCGTTTGTACCCATTCGTACTGACGAGTGTATCGTTTGTACCAGCGAGAAAACGTTTGTACCCGTCTGTACTATCGAGCAATCGATTGTACCCGTTCGTATCGACGAGTATATCGTGTGTACCACCGAGAAATCGTTTGTACCTGTCTGTACTATCGAGTAATCGATTGTACCCGTTCGTATCGACGAGTATATCGTTTGTACCACCGAGAAAACGTTGGTACCCGTCTGTACTATCGAGGAATCGTTTGTACCCATTCGTTCTGACGAGTATATCGTTTGTACCACCGAGAAAACGTTTGTACCCGTCTGTACTATCGAGCAATCGTTTGTACCCATTCGTATCGACAAGTATATCGTTTGTACCACCGAGAAATCGTTTGTACTAACGACCAATCGTTTGTACCCATTCGTATCGACGAGTATTTCGTATGTACCACCGAGAAAACGTTTGTACCCGTCTGTACTATCGGGCAATCGGTTGTACCCATTCGTACTGACGAGTATATCGTTTTTACCAACGAGAAAACGTTTGTACCCGTATGTACTATCGAGCAATCGTTTGTACCCGTTCGTATCGACGAGTATATCGTTTGTACCACTGAGAAATCGTTTGTACCCGTCTGTACTATCGAGCAATCGTTTGTACCCGTTCGTATCGACGAGTATATCGTTTGTACCACCGAGAAATCGTTTGTACCCGGCTGTATTATCGAGCAATCGATTGTACCCGTTCGTATCGACGAGTATATCGTTTGTACCATGGAGAAAACGTTTGTACCTGTCTGTACTATCGAGGAATCGTTTGTACCCATTCGTCCTGACGAGTATATCGTTTGTACCACCGAGAAAACGTGTGTACCCATCTGTACTATCGAGCAATCGTTTGTACCCGTTCGTATCGACGAGTACATCGTTTGTACCACCGAGGAAACGTTTGTACCCGTCTGTACTATCGAGCAATCGTTTGTACCCGTTCGTATCGACGAGTATGTCGTTTGTACCACCGAGAAATCGTTTGTACCCGTCTGTACTATCGACCAATCGTTTGTACCCATTCGTATCAACGAGTATTTCGTATGTACCACCGAGAAAACGTTTGTCCCCGTCTGAACTATCGGGCAATCGTTTGTACCAACGAGAAAACGTTTGTACCCGTCTGTACTATCGAGCAATCGTTTGTACCCGTTCGTATCGACGAGTATATCGTTTGTACCACCGAGAAATCGTTTGTACCCGTCTGTACTATCAAGCAATCGATTGTACCCGTTCGTATCGACGAGTATATCGTTTGTACCACCGAGAAAACGTTTGTACCCGTCTGTACTATCGAGCAATCGTTTGTACCCATTCGTATCGACGAGTATTTCGTATGTACCACCGAGAAAACGTTTGTACCCGTCTGTACTATCGGGCAATCGGTTGTACCCATTCGTACTGACGAGAATATCGTTTTTACCAACGAGAAAACGTTTGTACCCGTATGTACTATCGAGCAATCGTTTGTACCCGTTCGTATCGACGAGTATATCGTTTGTACCACCGAGAAATCGTTTGTACCCGTCTGTACTATCGAGCAATCGTTTGTACCCATTCGTACTGACGAGTGTATCGTTTGTACCAGCGAGAAAACGTTTGTATCCGTCTGTACTACCGACCAATCGTTTGTACCCATTCGTACTGACGAGTGTATCGTTTGTACCAGCGAGAAAACGTTTGTACCCGTCTGTACTATCGAGCAATCGATTGTACCCGTTCGTATTGACGAGTATATCGTGTGTACCACCGAGAAATCGTTTGTACCTGTCTGTACTATCGAGTAATCGATTGTACCCGTTCGTATCGACGAGTATATCGTTTGTACCACCGAGAAAACGTTGGTACCCGTCTGTACTATCGAGGAATCGTTTGTACCCATTCGTTCTGACGAGTATATCGTTTGTACCACCGAGAAAACGTTTGTACCCGTCTGTACTATCGAGCAATCGTTTGTACCCATTCGTATCGACAAGTATATCGTTTGTACCACCGAGAAATCGTTTGTACTAACGACCAATCGTTTGTACCCATTCGTATCGACGAGTATTTCGTATGTACCACCGAGAAAACGTTTGTACCCGTCTGTACTATCGGGCAATCGGTTGTACCCATTCGTACTGACGAGTATATCGTTTTTACCAACGAGAAAACGTTTGTACCCGTATGTACTATCGAGCAATCGTTTGTACCCGTTCGTATCGACGAGTATATCGTTTGTACCACTGAGAAATCGTTTGTACCCGTCTGTACTATCGAGCAATAGTTTGTACCCGTTCGTATCGACGAGTATATCGTTTGTACCACCGAGAAATCGTTTGTACCCGGCTGTATTATCGAGCAATCGATTGTACCCGTTCGTATCGACGAGTATATCGTTTGTACCATGGAGAAAACGTTTGTACCTGTCTGTACTATCGAGGAATCGTTTGTACCCATTCGTCCTGACGAGTATATCGTTTGTACCACCGAGAAAACGTGTGTACCCATCTGTACTATCGAGCAATCGTTTGTACCCGTTCGTATCGACGAGTACATCGTTTGTACCACCGAGGAAACGTTTGTACCCGTCTGTACTATCGAGCAATCGTTTGTACCCGTTCGTATCGACGAGTATGTCGTTTGTACCACCGAGAAATCGTTTGTACCCGTCTGTACTATCGACCAATCGTTTGTACCCATTCGTATCAACGAGTATTTCGTATGTACCACCGAGAAAACGTTCGTCCCCGTCTGAACTATCGGGCAATCGTTTGTACCCATTCGTACTGACGAGTATATCGTTTGTACCAACGAGAAAACGTTTGTACCCGTCTGTACTATCGAGCAATCGTTTGTACCCGTTCGTATCGACGAGTATATCGTTTGTACCACCGAGAAATCGTTTGTACCCGTCTGTACTATCAAGCAATCGATTGTACCCGTTCGTATCGACGAGTATATCGTTTGTACCTCCGAGAAAACGTTTGTACCCGTCTGTACTATCGAGCAATCGTTTGTACCCATTCGTATCGACGAGTATTTCGTATGTACCACCGAGAAAACGTTTGTACCCGTCTGTACTATCGGGCAATCGGTTGTACCCATTCGTACTGACGAGAATATCGTTTTTACCAACGAGAAAACGTTTGTACCCGTATGTACTATCGAGCAATCGTTTGTACCCGTTCGTATCGACGAGTATATCGTTTGTACCACCGAGAAATCGTTTGTACCCGTCTGTACTATCGACCAATCGTTTGTACCCATTCGTATCAACGAGTATTTCGTATGTACCACCGAGAAAACGTTCGTCCCCGTCTGAACTATCGGGCAATCGTTTGTACCCATTCGTACTGACGAGTATATCGTTTGTACCAACGAGAAAACGTTTGTACCCGTCTGTACTATCGAGCAATCGTTTGTACCCGTTCGTATCGACGAGTATATCGTTTGTACCACCGAGAAATCGTTTGTACCCGTCTGTACTATCAAGCAATCGATTGTACCCGTTCGTATCGACGAGTATATCGTTTGTACCTCCGAGAAAACGTTTGTACCCGTCTGTACTATCGAGCAATCGTTTGTACCCATTCGTATCGACGAGTATTTCGTATGTACCACCGAGAAAACGTTTGTACCCGTCTGTACTATCGGGCAATCGGTTGTACCCATTCGTACTGACGAGAATATCGTTTTTACCAACGAGAAAACGTTTGTACCCGTATGTACTATCGAGCAATCGTTTGTACCCGTTCGTATCGACGAGTATATCGTTTGTACCACCGAGAAATCGTTTGTACCCGTCTGTACTATCGAGCAATCGTTTGTACCCATTCGTACTGACGAGTGTATCGGTTGTACCAGCGAGAAAACGTTTGTACCCGTCTGTACTACCGAGCAATCGTTTGTACCCATTCGTACTGACGAGTGTATCGTTTGTACCAGCGAGAAAACGTTTGTACCCGTCTGTACTATCGAGCAATCGTTTGTACCCGTTCGTATCGACGAGTATATCGTTTGTACCACCGAGAAATCGTTTGTACCCGTCTGTACTATCAAGCAATCGATTGTACCCGTTCGTATCGACGAGTATATCGTTTGTACCACCGAGAAAACGTTTGTACCCATCTGTACTATCGAGGAATCGTTTGTACCCATTCGTTCTGACGAGTATATCGTTTGTACCACCGAGAAAACGTTTGTACCCGTCTGTACTATCGAGCAATCGTTTGTACCCATTCGTTCTGACGAGTATATCGTTTGTACCACCGAGAAATCGTTTGTACTATCGACCAATCGTTTGTACCCATTCGAATCGACAAGTATTTTGTATGTACCACCGAGAAAACGTTTGTACCCGTCTGTACTATCGGGCAATCGGTTGTACCCATTCGTACTGACGAGTATATCGTTTTTACCAACGAGAAAACGTTTGTACCCGTATGTACTATCGAGCAATCGATTGCTCGATAGTACAGACGGGTACAAACGATTTCTCGGTGGTACAAACGATATACTTGTCGATACGAACGGGTACAAACAATTGCTCGATAGTACAGACGGGTACAAACGTTTTCTCGTTGGTACAAACGATATACTCGTCAGTACGAATGGGTACAAACGATTGCCCGATAGTTCAGACGGGGACAAACGTTTTCTCGGTGGTACATACGAAATACTCGTTGATACGAATGGGTACAAACGATTGGTCGATAGTACAGACGGGTACAAACGATTTCTCGGTGGTACAAACGACATACTCGTCGATATGAACGGGTAAAAACGATTGCTCGATAGTACAGACGGGTACAAACGTTTTCTCGTTGGTAAAAACGATATTCTCGTCAGTACGAATGGGTACAACCGATTGCCCGATAGTACAGACGGGTACAAACGTTTTCTCGGTGGTACATACGAAATACTCGTCGATACGAACGGGTACAAACGATTGCTCGATAGTACAGACGGGTACAAACGTTTCCTCGGTGGTACAAACGATGTACTCGTCGATACGAACGGGTACAAACGATTGCTCGATAGTACAGATGGGTACAAACGTTTTCTCGGTGGTACAAACGATATACTCGTCAGGACGAATGGGTACAAACGATTCCTCGATAGTACAGACGGGTACAAACGTTTTCTCGGTGGTACAAACGATATACTCGTCGATACGGACGGGTACAATCGATTGCTCGATAGTTCAGACGGGTACAAACCATTTCTCGGTGGTACAAACGATATACTCGTCGATACGAACGGGTACAAACGTTTTCTCGTTGGTAGAAACGATATACTCGTCAGAACGAATGGGTACAAACGATTCCTCGTTAGTACAGACGGGTACAAACGTTTTCTCGGTGGTACAAACGATATACTCGTCGATACGAACGGGTACAATCGATTGCTCGATAGTACAGACGGGTACAAACGATTTCTCGGTGGTACAAACGATATACTCGTCGATACGAACGGGTACAAACGATTGCTCGATAGTACAGACGGGTACAAACGTTTCCTCGGTGGTACAAACGATGTACTCGTCGATACGAACGGGTACAAACGATTGCTCGATAGTACAGATGGGTACAAACGTTTTCTCGGTGGTACAAACGATATACTCGTCAGGACGAATGGGTACAAACGATTCCTCGATAGTACAGACAGGTACAAACGTTTTCTCGATGGTACAAACGATATACTCGTCGATACGAACGGGTACAATCGATTGCTCGATAGGACAGACGGGTACAAACGTTTTCTCGCTGGTACAAACGATACACTCGTCAGTACGAATGGGTACAAACGATTGCTCGATAGTACAGACGGATACAAACGTTTTCTCGCTGGTACAAACAATACACTCGTCAGTACGAATGGGTACAAACGATTGCTCGATAGTACAGACGGGTACAAACGATTTCTCGGTGGTACAACCGATATACTCGTCGATACGAACGGGTACAAACGATTGCTCGATAGTACATACGGTACAAACGTTTTCTCGTTGGTAAAAACGATATACTCGTCAGTACGAATGGGTACAACCGATTGCCCGATAGTACAGACGGGTACAAACGTTTTCTCGGCGGTACATACGAAATACTCGTCGATACGAATGGGTACAAACGATTGGTCGATAGTACGGACGGGTACAAACGATTTCTCGGTGGTACAAACGATATACTCGTCGATACGAATGGGTACAAACGATTGCTCGATAGTACAGACGGGTACAAACGTTTTCTCGGTGGTACAAACGATATACTCGTCAGAACGAATGGGTACAAACGATTCCTCGATAGTACAGACGGCTACAAACGTTTTCTCGGTGGTACAAACGATATACTCGTCGATACGAACGGGTACAATCGATTGCTCGATAATTCAGACGGGTACAAACGATTTCTCGGTGGTACAAACGATATACTCGTCGATACGAACGGGTACAAACGATTGCTCGATAGTACAGACGGGTACAAACGTTTTCTCGTTGGTAAAAACGATATACTCGTCAGAACGAATGGGTACAAACGATTCCTCGATAGTACAGACGGGTACAAACGTTTTCTCGGTGGTACAAACGATATACTCGTCGATACGAACGGGTACAATCAATTGCTCGATAGTACAGACGGGTACAAACGATTTCTCGGTGGTACAAACGATATACTCGTCGATACGAACGGGTACAAACGATTGCTCGATAGTACAGACGGGTACAAACGTTTTCCTGGTGGTACAAACAATATACTCGTCAGTACGAATGGGTATAAACGATTACACGGTGGTAGAAACGATGTACTCACCGATACGAATGAATAGAAACAATTTCTAGGTGGTCCAAACGATATACTTGTCGGTACAAACGGAAATTTAAAAAAAAAATCGAAAATTTTTTTTGAAAAAAAAAATTTTGAAAAAAAAAATTCAAAAAAAAAATTTTTAACGGTACAAACGGGTACAAACGATTCTCTTTTCAGTCACGTTTATTATAATTGCTTAGCTCTAAATGGGTTGCGGTTCATTTTTTCATACCCTCGTACTTTTTTCCCCCTTAAGGTACAAACGAAATTTAAGACGGTACAAACGGGTACAAACCGAGTACAAACGAATGCAAAAAAAAAAAATTACTTTCTGTAAAGTCAGTTGCCAACTTCATATAGGTAGGTTAGGGTCGTTCGACTGTGAAGAGCGATTATTGCATTTGGATGACATTGCGCATGTAACTTATTTTATTCTGCTCTCCCACTCTCTTCCATTTAGTGAAGTGCGGGTAGGGGGTGATAACGAAGGGTGCGATTGGGAAGGGTAATACGTAAATTCCGCAGTTTCTTTGGGCCCTCGGGCAAATGCGATACAGTAGTGCATTAGGAAAGAGTGGCTGCGGTCGACACTCTGGGGGGGGGGGGGGGGGACTCTGGAAGGAATGTAGGCTCTGGAAGGATTGTGAATGTCGGAAGGAATGGAAGCAATAAGGGGGGGTGATAAAAGGGGAAGGACCCCGTACCTTTGAAGAATACATATAAAAAAAAAGTTAAAAATGATGTTCTAACTTCAAAATTATGAACTTTATCAAAAAAAAATTTCCAACAAAATTTGTTGGTTTTGAGCTGACAAATTCTTTGGTGATAAAAAAAAGGTATGTTTCCATTTGAAAAAAACATGTCGGCAATTTTAACGCCGCCATTTTGAATTTTGGATCCACCAAATTTTTTTTTTCGAACGTCATCCTTTAAACTCTAAAACTTTTGTTATACACAATATTTGATCCGAGCAATATTTTCCGAGAAAAATCAGGTGTAAGATTAAAATGGGATCCACGAACACGAACTTCATTCTCCCCCCTTTCTATCTTAAATTCTATAATACCGCCCAAACTTTATGAATTGCATTCGCGTCAGGAACGAGAAAACGATCATGTACGTTCAAGGATTAATTTGGTGCCGGATTTTGCCTCCTCGATCATCAGTGGAATTAAAACCGGAATGGTTTGTGCTCCTTTGGCGAGGAAAGCACGGTGCGCGTTTGAGGAAAATCAGACTGAAGCGCACCTGTCTTACACGTGGATGGACATTGGGAAAGGAAATCTGGTGGAATTCACTGGAAGAGGAAATGAAATGTGGTGGAATGCACTCATCAAGAGAGAGAGAGAGAGAGAGGGAGGGGGAGAAAGAGAGAGAGAAAGAGAGAGAGAGAGAGAGAGAGAGAGAGAGAGAGAGAGAGAGAAACAAAGAGGGACATACAGCGAAGAGCAGACAGACAGGGCGCGGGAGATTCTCTCAAGGTAGACAAGGGTTTCGCAGAGGCGCAGCGTCAGCTGCGAAACCAACTGATGCATTGGGAAGAGCTTTTACTTCGTCTGACGCACAAACCCACGCAAAGAACACTTCCGCCCCCGCATCCGAGCCTCTCGCATCTCGCTGAATATCTCACGCGTGAAATTCCAATAATTTAATGTCGACGTGACGATGAGATTGGTCGATGTGGTATTCGCGAAGCGGACGGTAATTGATAGAAGCAAAATGTGTCTGGAGCGAATCGATGAAGTGGGCGCGCCGATGTTGCTGCGGAATCTCTTTGCAGTTCCCGCAACAAATGCGTTACAAAAGCCTATAAATGTTCGCGCTTCGATAATCAATCGAGGCACTCGTCCAATGGCGACAATCTCGCGGATACAATTTGAGGAGCCCCGGGCTGCCTGTCAATCGGAAGGTGACTAAGAAGAAGCAGATCTTGGAATAAGTGTCATAGGCTGGAAAGTTGGATCTTGAATCAGCGCATTGTTTTGGATGGCCCTGGGGCGGAAATTGTGTAGGACTGTCGATAAAAGAAAGTGACATCTCCCTTGGTCATTGATGAAAACGGGCATGAAAGCCGAATCATGAGGTTGAACGTTGCGGAAAAATGAGAATGAGGTCAAGAAGGAGGATCAAATGACAAATCTGTTTCAATAGCAAATCGCAGCCGCCATCGACTCGTTTCGTGATGTTCAAGTTTGCAACGTTGGAATGCAACGAAAATGCATTCTTTCGAACTTTTTCATTTCTTTGGCCGGCCCAGACAGCGAAAATCGTTTGAACGTTTTTACGTATCCTCGTGGGTCCATTCTACTTCGATTTTTTCGAATTAATCATATTTTTCGGGAAGATTTTTATTATTCTAATTTCCAATAACGCTATTAACGCCTTTGTCATTTCCAATTCGGCTTCGACAAACCTGAAAGGGTTTATTTTTAATTTGTGCTGAATCGAACGAAAAAAAAATTATTTTGAATAAAAAATTATTTCTTTTACAATAGAATTTTTACGATACAAAAGAAATTTCGAAGTTTTTACCCTAGAATCGTTTTAAAAAACGGTGCAAACACTCGCTCCTATAAAAAGTGCTCAAAGTGATGGCCACCACTTTCAATGCACGCCTGCAAACTGATTTGCGTTCATTCTACTGTCTTATTAATCACCTCAGTCTGTATTAACGAGCAGACTCTACGCGAGGATTCGATAGTTTAATATTTACTAAGCGAAATCCAGGTAAGCCGTACGGCTTTGTTTACCATTTTCGCAACTAACAGTCTTATTAACTTGTTTTGGAAAGCAGCAGGAAGTTTATAATTTCCATATTTATGTGTGTTTTCTTTAATGGAAAGTAATACGAGAGAATTCTTTTCTGTCAGTACACAATGCGAATCAAATTGCACGCGTGCATTAAAAATGGGGGTCATCATTTTAAGCATCTTATATAGCAGTAAGTGTTGGCACCGTTTTTTTATATCGATTCTAGGCTAAAAACATTGACATTTCTTTTTTATTGATCTCGATTGATTTCAATCTTGATCGATCATCTTGAAATTTGGTGTGTGAATTTATTCTCAGTACCTTGATGAGATATTAACATATTCAATATTAAACTATTAAAATACTAAAATATTAAAATACCAAAATACTAAAATATTAAAATATTAAAATATTAAAATATTGAAATATTAAAATATTAATATATTAAAATATTGAAATATAAAAATATAAAAATATTCAATATTTAAATATATAGTAGTGTTCCCATTTTTTCAAATATAGATGATGTTGAAATCTCCATAAAGCCTCCACCTGGATGAACCTCGTAGCCACAGCTCAATGACCACCTTTAAACTACGCCACTCTCGTAGAAGTTTTCTCCCAAGCCTTATAGGTTAGTAAATATTTCTACTGCTGATAGTTGTCGCCTCATGCGGTATAAGGTTTAAATGATTGCTCCAAATCCTTTGTATCGCACACATAAAGACTTTCCTCGTACCGAGTGAGAGTACTCTAATTTATACGTTCGTTTTTGCGCAGGCTGGCACCGCAGACAAGGAGTGCGAAAGGTCATCGCGTTAAACACGAATTACGTGTTTGAGGGTTGAAAGCCGGAGCGGTCGCGCTGAAAGGCAAGGGAGGATCGTTGCTCGCTGGCAGGGAACGAAACTCACTGGCTCGGCAACGTGATAACTGCATCGCCAAAGAGAAAGAGAGAGAGAGACAGAGATAGATAGAGGAAGGGGGAGGGGGGAAGAGAAAGGGTGATCGTGCGCACACAGGCGCCAACCCCTGCTGTTCCGTTACAGCGTATTTTTATTTATTTATTCTCTTCATGTATCCGCATGAATTTGCGATAACGATGCAACGTCGCATGCCGCACAATCCGACGGAATGGCTCGCAACGCGAATTTTAACGTATCTCTTCCGTCAGAACTTTGGCTCCGTCGTGAAACAGGGCAAAGAATTATCGTCGCGTTTGCACCCACGTTACGGGCCGAAAAAAGTCGTTTTTTTCGGAGGGATGCTCCATAAAGTACGATGTGGTGATGGAGTGCCAAGGGAAAATGTAGTGATAAGTATTTAGAGCTTTGGAAGTAAGTGTAAATTTATTAGGGTGGAGAAGACGATGTATCGTAGTCGTGTTATTCTTTTTTTTTTTATATAATAGTCCCCATAGAATTTTACATGAATCGAATCGACTGTCGGACTCGTATTAAATTCCTTGAAATTCAGTGTATCGATCATTCAGCAATAATTATTTACTCAACTGTCCACTGTACGACGTCGCAAAATTATTACAGGGGTGATATTCGCTGTACCTTAAATAATAGAGCGAAGGCACGAATGCAAAAAATTAATGCGCAAGTGAGCTCGAATATGATCACTCCCGGAGGAAAGTATACAAGTTTTTATGGACTTCCGTGCCTGCCGGAAGTTCGCAAGTAACCGGTACCCCTTGGCTAGGTTCACGATTCTCGTGGGATTCTCCCACGCTGGTTCTACAAAACATACATATAAATGTATCTAAATATGTATATATATATATACACAGGGTGTCTCAGAACTGAATGTGTTCCCTGAGATGGGGGGTTGGGGGGTGAAATTCTGAGTCGAATGATATAAGCATGTGTGGGTCTCGGATCAACCTCTGAATTATTATTGATTTTTAAAGGCGGGCCAATCAGGAGTGCCCGATACGCCGGCACATCGGGCGCTCCTGATTGGCCCGCCTTTAAAAATTAATAATAATTCAGGGGTTGATCTGTCACCCACACATGCTTATATCAATCGACTCAGAATTTCACTCCCCAACCCCCCATTTCAGGGAACGCATTCAGTTCCGGGACACCCTGTATATATATTCAACCGTCAGGACGTCTTCTAATGAATTATTCCGACTGAGAGAAGCAGGGTTGCATAAAATTAAACTTCAAGTTTTGCTATATTTCTTGCGTAAACTTCGAGAACAGAAACTTCGCGTTTCACGGCACGTAAAGCTCGAAACAGATGCACTCGATCCTCCTCCACTTTCATTATCCGCTACGACCGGTCATGAAGTATTCCGGAGATTAATGAAGACGCATTCATGTTCCCCGATGAGACTATATAAATGGCAATGACTCGTTGCGGATACAAGGGTCCGTCACAGCCTGGCTATTGATCGATAATAATTCGACTATCGCCATCGAAGGATTCCGACGGACAGTGAAGTGCCAAGGGTGGGCTCGTAAAACTTCATGGTTCAAGTTCATTTGAGGAGCTGTGCCTCGATGTAAACGTCGAAAACAGCTCATTTTGGGATTTAAGATTATATATCATATTAGGTCAAGGAAAAAGCTCGTGACGTTTTTTTTTACCAAAAACAAACACACTTTTTTTGGATTTTGAATGAACTTCATTAAACCTAATATGTGCCGTTTTGATAGATAACTTTTTGCCATTCTTCTGGTACAACCATTATGCCATCAATGTGGAACGTTTGCGATTTCTGGGCGAAAAATTGAACCAATTGATTTTCACAGGCCTCCTTTGAAATCAGCTTTACACCATTAAGGGAGGAAATCCGTTTAGACACCCGAAAGTGCGTCATATTTCATGAATTTTTTTAAAGATGATAAAATTATCCCATTATTTAATGAAATTTGACATTACCTTATTACAACTTCCAAGTGTTGGAAAAAAAAAATTTCGAACAAAACAAAATGGCGGCGATATAAGGTATTCCTTTAAGCGTCTTTGGAAAAACTGTTCATGTTATAGCTCAAAAAGTTATTAATCGATCTGGCTGAAATTTAAAAAGTTTCTCACTATTAAGTACATTATTGGAAGGATATGTGTGTTGCATCAATAGTTTTTTTTAACAGATGAAAGTGAATAACCGATTTATTAGGAGTAAATAAAAGATTTAATTTTCACATGATATTGAATAATACTTTATTTGAATAAGTAAAAATATTAAAAATAAATAATTTCAATAATGGAATGGGTAGGACAAATTTGATTTCTCGACAAATCTACTTAAGGGGTCTTTTCACTTTAGACGCTGAAAAAGGCTAATTTCATAAATATGTTTGAATAGGTTTATATTATAGATATTGATATAAGAGTTGTTACATTTAATAAATACACTTTCAAAATTATATAAAAGTTGTAACACTAAATAAATATACTTTCAAAATTATATAAAAGTTGTTACACTTAATAAGTACACTTTTAAAATTATATAAAAGTTGTTACGCTTAATAAATACACTTTCGAAATACATTTTTGTTTAATTTTATGTATTTATGTAACCCAAACAAACTTTAAACGCGTTTTTCTCGAAACAACGCTTTTGACGGCTTGTTGATAAAATCTTCGAAACTACTGAACCGATCTTTATGAAATTTGAACCACATATTCTTTACAACTGTAGCTACAGTGCATTTTAAAGACTTTTTTTAAATTTTGATATTTACCCTTTTTTAAAAAAAAGACGAGAAACACGTTTTTTCGAAAAATGTCTGCATTTTGATATTTTTCCATATATAAAAAATCGTATGATATGCGCTATAGCCATTACCATACTGAATCTAGTACCGTTTGATTTTTTTTGTTTCGGACGATCTATCTCGAAGATTTCATCAACAGCGCATACCTACAATTTTTTTAGGACATTTTTTTACTGTCATTGTCGTGTGTATATAGTGACTTAAAGGAATAAAATTTAAAAAAAATGTATTTCGAAGGTGTATTTACTGAGTGTAACAACTTTTATATCAATATCTATAATATAAACCTACGAAAAGATTCATGAGAGTAGCCTTTTTTAGCGTCTAAAGTGAGAAGACCCCTTAAGTCCTTAGGCCACTCTAGAGGCCGAAAAAATAGGCTTTTTGGGATTTTTTTCCCAGAAAAACTACAAAATAAATCGAGATTACAAAAAAGGGTGTTTATCATACATATCAGTGACTGTACACAATAATGTTTTTGAAGCGATTAATTTAAAAATGGCGGCTGTGCAGCGTTTTTGCGATGACGTCTCCGTTTTCCAGGGTCCACGGCCGGACAAACAGTTCCTATAATTTTTTAATTATAATGAGCCAATGATTTCTTTTCGTTTACATATAATAACTGCTATAGAAGTACGTAGGATTTTTTCGATCTATTGATTTTTGGCCAAACGGCGCACTTCTAAAGTGGAAAGTGAAAAATTTGCCTAAAAAATCGTCAGATAATTGTTAATAACAAATGAACTAAGCAATATAAAAAGAATCCCACGTACTGCCATAGACAATGTATTTTTCAAGATATCTTCAACATTTCAAGTGAATCGGTTGAAAATTTTCTGAGTTATGTTTCCGGCAAACGTCAAACGGAGACGTCATCGCAAAAACGCTGCACAGCCGCCATTTTGAAATTAACCGCTTGAAAAAAATTATCGTATACAGTCACTGATATGTATAATAAACACCCTTTTTTGCAATCTCGATTTATTTTGTAGTTTCTCTGGAAAATAAAAATCCCCATAAAGCCTATTTTTTCGGCCTCCAGAGGGGCCTAGAGCCTTCATTCAAATTTAAAAAAATCATCAATAGAAAATCATAAATATCAATAGAATTTTTCTGTAAATGTGGTGTCTCGATACCTGCTACGCGGATATACGACCCGCGAATCACGTTGCAGAAGCTGTATTCAGCGCAGCCCGAAGGACAGCGAAAGGGGGTTTTAAAAGGTGGAGGCTGTGCTACCCTGTCCTTATCGGTTGCTGCGTTCCATCCGTCGCGGAGATATTCATCGCGGCGTCTCGGGGCCGATCTCTTATCGTTGGGCGATGCTCCGCGGATCGTACGAAGCCATCGTGGAATAATTTTCCGGTGGCTGGATGTACGAGGCTGAGTACGGGGCTGTGCCAACGGGGTGTGCATAACGCAAACCCCGGAGTGAAGTGGTGTGGAGTGAAGTGAAGAATCGAGTTGCGGAATGTTCTCAGACGCAACCTCCGAGGCGGGTCACCCCGGAGCTGCATAGGGAATGTGTATGTCGATTTGGTAGGCAAGAAGGGCTGCGGTGAAGGGAGCGAAGGAGCAAGGGAGTGAGGAGGATCGAGATAAGCTGTGTGCGGGCTCGCTGCAGATCTCGGTCGGTTGATGCTGCTGATGGGATAAGGAGGATCGACGCTTTCCTAGACGGCACACGGGGCAAATGTTGCCTCCGGTTGTTATACCTATACTGCCTTGGTGAATAGTGACGTAAGGAGAGGGAGAGGGAGAGCAAGGAGACAAGATTATAATGTTGAAAGTGGGAGGGGGGGGGGGGCACGAGAGAGAATTCAGACAAGATGCCATAGGAGCGTGAGGTGGAACTAAATTCTCATCAGCATAGTGACGTTGTGGCTCATCGTCTTGTCCACCGGCAGCATCATGCAACGATCATCGACGCCCACCGTGATCACGTTTTCGAGGTTTCGAGTCTCCCACGAGTTCCTCCGCCGTTATACTCACCGCGAGAGAACGAGGGAGAGAAAACCGTTCAACCAATAGCTCTGCACTCTCCGAATCGACATTCGGGTGAAAGACATCTACCAAAATATAGCAGCTTTTGCCTATCGGGAAATTGGAGAAATTTGGAACAAATGTTTGATCGGCTGATGGATTGAATTCGCCGAAATATTCGTGATGTAGTCATAAAGTTTACTTTGTTTATTTTTCTACTTTATTTGTTCATAGTATTTATTTTTCGTTGATCAATTTCTTTTTGGGCGTTTTGGGCTACGAATGTCGTGCATTTTTGAGTATTTTTATCGCAGATTTGCGACCTCAAGGTGCAAAAAAAAGGTTTCGAATGGTAATGAGAGGAAAGAAATAAGGGTAAAATTGTTGCGTTCCAACGGTGCAAACTTCAACGTCGTCTAGTCCACACTCCTGTATGTATGGGGGAAGGATACTATGAGCCTGTTGTATCTATGCAATGTTGCTTTTCAGCACAATCGGCTGCTTTGAGGACTGTCGGTTAATTTTTTTCTTGAACGGATATGTATTTTTTGCGCGCGTCATCACTATGAGGAGGAAAAAATCGATTTTTTTTGGCATTTTCTCACAGTAGACGTATAGAAGAATTTGTGAAAAAAATTGAGTTGAAATATTTGAAATTGACGGAGTTACAGACGATTTAGTGAAAGCAGGTAGCGCGATTTACGTATACTAAAACTTTCAATCGCGTTTTTTTCGAAACCAAACTTGAAGAAACCGAACTCTCCGTAATTGCAGTAGCTATCGTTGTACGCTGACATTTTTTTTATTTAGTATTTTCGAAGTCCTCGAATATAAGTAAAAATTTAACCAAAATTACACTTTTTTTTTCAAGACCCGTCATTTTGGGAAAATTTTTTTTTTTTCGAAAAACCGCTACGTAGAATGAGAACTACATTTATATAGATTATAAAACCTTTTTATTCTTTTTTTTCAGACCAACCATTGTCAAGTTATCGGTTCGGCCTTTGCACCACGTATTTTTATATAAAGGCTCTATAAATTTCTTATACAAATTTAGACGAAAATGTTCAATGTATGCTTAATAACATACAATTTTTCCGAATCCCAAATAAGTAATATAGGAGACCGAAATATTCGGAAAAACGACTTTTTTCCGGCCCGTCACAGTGCCTCCTTTACGCCTTCGTGGACAGACCGTGGCCACGATTTTGACAACTGGGTCAATTTGACCCGAATCCCTTCATCTACCTGCCATTAGCTACCCTTCGACCGGTTTTTATTGAAAAAAATCAGGCACACACTTTAAACATTTCTCGATATATCTGCGTAATCAAAATTTGGAAAATACCATATCAAATCGTTTAAAAGAATTGTTGAACATTTAGGGAAAAATGAGAATTTTTGCATCATCGACATCGCGTTTCTATAAACACGTTTAAATTGATCTAAAAATGATTTTGATGACATTTGAATTCACATGTCGTTGAGGGTGGGAATGTGGACCACTATGAGGATGGTCTTTGAAATGAAATGTCTCAAAAATAAAATTTCCATATAGATAGCTGGCTCTTCAGCTCTCTTTCTCTCTCGGTCGACCTCTACCCCTTTTTCTACCACGAACGTGAAAATTGTTAAGGCCCGATGTACTCCGACGAGATTTCATAATCCAATTTGCTCAGCACGAGAGAAAAGGTTGTATTATTTATCACGAGACAGGCGAACGTAATCTTCGAATATTTCGGAGCCCTTCCATTCTGTACGTGACCGAGCCCACGACACGTCATCGGCTTCGACCTCTCTCTCTCTCTCTTGCTCCCCTTTCCATGGCTCATTTTCCAATTTTTCTTCACCCGGTCTTCGAGCTCTCTCTCCCGAGGTCGTCCGCGCAAAGTCCCCCGGGACCAAGGTCTTTCAAGGGGAACACGTCGCGAATGAAGAGGCTTGAATGCAAATTAAGGGTGTCGTCCTGGCAACGTAAGTTTCGCGCGTCACGAATCATGACGGAGTGTTCTCTCATTAATACCAATTCCACTCGTTCGTCGGACTGCGGCCGTAAGACTCTCGCGGAGGGCCGAAGAATTTCGCTGTTCGCTAAACAAGTTCGTTACCACGTTTCACGATTCTTCTCTTTGTTTGAGATTTATTTTTTGTAAGCCTTTCGGGCGATCTTGGTGCTTCGGTTTAACGGTCTCATGTGAATCTCTTAAGGGGGAAGACACCTTCAGGCGAGGAAAAAATTTGTTGATTTTCAGTATTTTTTTTCTAAATGAAAGATTGTGTCACCATTTTTGAGACTTAGGGTATGTTTTATTAATACTTTTGGCTATTACATTGTATTTTTTGTTTTTATTTAATTTTAAACATGGCGGAGGTATGGCACGGTCTTCTAAACTGCATTTTCAGAACTGTCGTGATGTATAGCTAAATAACTAATCGACCGATTCTGATGAAATTTGGTATAAATCTTTCTAACCTCATTATCTATAACATGAGCCTGAATGTTTTCGGAAATAAAAAAAAATAGTATTTTCGATTGCAAAATGTGGCGATTTTTATTCCGAAAATTAAATCTTTTTGTTTTAAAGCGTACTATTTCATTGGTTTTCAAAATTTCCCACTTTTTCTTGGTTCATATTCTGCGTATGAGTGTTGATATAAGGAAATTCTTGGTTGGTTTTTTTTTCGGATTAATACCGCCCACGCTACGTGTCACGCCGTCCGACAACATCCGCCGCAACTCGTTTAGAAGACCGTGCCATCCCTCTGCCATTTTTAAATATTAGTAAATGGAAAATTGCATGTAACAACCAAAAGCAGTGATAAATCATGGAAATCTTTCCATTAAAAAAATCAGCCATTTTTTCCTCGCCTAAAGGTTTTTCCCTCTTAATCATTTTTATAAAATCAACAATGTTATTTTCTTTTTTATGAGCCTCCATATACGCTTGAGTAAAGTTACCTCGAACTCGGTAGTCATCGCCCAAGCCAGTGTCTGACCAGGCGGTCACCCATCCGAGTATTGACCCAGTTCAACGCTCTCCGACCTGGGAAAGCGTTGCCGTCACAAGCATCCAGCATTATCGATTTTCATAAAATAAACATTATTACTTTATTGAGAAAAAACAATTTGCTTCTCACGTACTGACGAAGTTCCGTGGAACTTCACGACTGAAGTACTCGATGTTTGGATATATCTGAGGAAAAAATAGGCAAAGAAAAACGACCGCTTTTAGGACCGCCGATATTATTTCCGCCCTGAAATTGACCCTCGTTTCGCCATGTAGCGCAAAGTAGATACGGCCATGTCTGACAAAGCGTCGACCATTTCTACTAATGGACCGACGCGTTTAGCCCACAACACAGCCTTTGGATACAACGCGGTCGTTAAAGGGGCGGACGGCAAGGGACGAGGGAACTTGTGCTTCAGGTTTTTCGCGTATACGTTGAGAGCTTTTCTGTCTCTCGGCTGCTCTTGCCTTCGTGAGTGACTCGCCAGAAGGTCAAAGTTCGGACGTCAGTACATTCATCACAATGACGTCGAAGGGTGCATGATAACGCTCGTGGAACGGTAACACCCCAGCAGGAAAAAAAGAGAAAAGAAATGCCAATCTTCTTAACAAAGTAAGAGTGATGGCTGATTCCGCTTTTGGTCCGCAATTATTAGTCCGCAAATTAGAAGAGTACATAATATAATTGGCCGTCTGTAGAAAAAATGTACGGTGATCTTGTGTAAAAATAATGGGGCATGCATGAAAAGATTCGTTTGCGAAAAATTTTATGATACGAACGATTTTCACAAAATATTGTTTTTTTTTATTGACATTAGAGTTGTGAGAATAATACAGATAATAGTAATGACTATATTGTTGAGACCATTGTAATTAACATACGTTCATAATGATAATGAATGATAATAAGGTGGATGGCATTGCCATTTTAAGGGGTTACGTCGGATTGAATTTTTTTGTTATATTTTGACAGTATATCATCTTATAAATATTCCCTGGAACCCAAATAAAAAGCACAATTTTTTTACATAGAAAAAAGCATAGAGAATACATTTTTTTTTAACAATTTTCCAAAAAAAAAAAACCAAAGGAAAGCTCATTCTCAGAAGATGGATGAAATTGCTATTTTAAGGGGTTACGTCAAGTTGTAAATATTTTTGTAATATCTTGACGGTATATCATCTTATAAATATTCTCTGGAACCCAAATAAAAAGCACAGATTTTTTTACTGAGAAAAAAGCAAAGAAAAAGGAATTTTTTAGTCCAATTTTTCTACAAAAAAAGCAAAAGAAAGGCTCATTCTCATTAGTCGAATTAGAATATAGCACCGAGCCTTGTATCGTGTGTTTTAGTCATTTAACGACATTGAACGATATAGACGTTCGAGATTTTTAAGAAAAACAGTTTTTTCCTTATCGGCCTCGATTCGAAGATTATCAGGAGCTCGTTTTGTACACAGAGTTCCCGTCCAACGCGACGCGTCCAACGGGGAGTGATAAAAATACGAGACGCCTCTCATCGGTTAGGGGGGTTGTAATATATGTATGCGGATAATGCGAACAAGCGAGGAATATAAAATACACAGACGCGAGAAATACTCGGGTACTAAAGCAGATAAGAGTAATAATGGAATGAATTCAGGGCGAAAAACGTGCGATGCATGAACAGAAATTTGTTATGCGACGTCCATACTTATTCTTCTCCTTATCTTTATTTATCTCTCGTAACACGGATTTTCGGTCCTTCTTTAAGTAAAAAGCTGAAAAGCTTGTGAGCACAGCTGAGGTCGTGGAGGAAAAAAAATCTCGTCGTTCCTAAATGACTTTACAAATTTTCGATTGCGAAGGAGGGTTACAGATTCCGACTGAAAAAAGCGCATAGTCACGTGTCAACGGTTTTATCGGAAAAATAAAAAGCAAGCTCCCTTTGTGCTTTCTGCTACTACTTTTTTACTGACTGGGTGGTTTTTTTATTTTTATTATTTTTTGTCCTCGAGCTTGCGGGTAATTTTTCCGAAAATAACAATAGACGTTTATTTCCAGAAAGACTCGAAGGAGCATGATTTACCTCTGGTTTGGAAAAAATCATTTTTCTCGACTAGCAAAATGTTTGTACTTTTCGCCGATACTGTATATTGAGTCAAGGGAAAAACTAGAAGAAGCGTTTCTTTTTTCTTCGTATCAACAGCTACATTTGCGACGAACAAATGGACCATCCACCCCACAGACCTTGCTAAAAAATAGGTTAAAAATTTTCAATAAGATTCGTCGATTTTCCATCGGCCATCCCCGGGCGGATATCAGAGGGTGAAAACGTCCGAGTTCTTCAAATTCCCCCAAAGCTATATACCCCTATCTATTTTTATGTCTCCCTGGAAAATTCGGCGGGAGTCCTTCCCTTTCGTAAGCCAAGAGAGTATTCCCTTAGTTTCATTCTCGAAAGCATTTGCGAGCTAAAGTGGGAATGGTGAAGGGTGGAGGAAAAATCGTCGGAAGAAATAGATACAATAGATGCTACCCTCGCAGAGGGTTGTCGATGTTGGTTGATTTTTTCCTTTTCTACGACCCTCAAACTCAGCCCCCTCCCCCTATCGCCCCATAGGATAGAGCCCGATAGCTCTCACACCCTTAAAAGGGTATCTCCGCGTTCGTTCTATACTCTGATCCAAATAGCGAGATCGGCATTGAAGCCATCTCCGGTTTCTGCTGGGAAGCGAGGGCGAGGAGGTTGTACTCAACCCATGTGTCTACTGACGCAGAAGAGAAAAATTCAGCGTGAAAAACGTTCTCGTAATCCGGTCGATAATGCCAGCGCGTTACGTGAATGACAATTTTTCTCTTTGCTGCTTCTCGTCCCCCTCACGTCCACCCTTCTGAACTTGCGACAGACACGAGATGTGTGGCATGAAAAAAATTCGCACGCGGCTCTTGAATATTGAAATTTCACCATAAAAAAAAATGGCCTTCGCTTCTTTCACACGTGAATATGATTCAGGCATATATATATATATATATATATATATATATATATATATATATATATATATATATATGCAGGGTGTCCTGTTATGAGCGGATAATCCTGGAACTGTCGATCGGTCAGATCATGTCCTACTATATGCTGGAATTTCAGTTTAGTAAAAGCCCCGCGGTTTTCGAGATAAAAATAATCTGCTTTTGGTTTTTCGCATGCCATTTCTACAAATGAGAACTTTTTTTGACCCGGTTAAAAAAAAATACTCTTGGTTATTTGTTTTATCTAGAAGTCTCCTTTTCAACCATAAAAGTTGAGGAAACTTTATGAAAAAAGAACTAATGCAGAATTCTCATACAAACCAATTCGAACATTCGACTTTATTTAAAAGTTTATTAAAGGTACTTTAAAAAGTTGCTTAGTTATTGTCGATTCATATCATTTGTAGAAATAGCACGCGAAAATAAAAAAACAGATGATTGGAAAAAATAGCATAAAGCCCACAATCTCGAAAGCCGTGGGACTTTTACTAAATTGAAATTCCAGCATATAGTAGGGCACGGTCTGACCTATCGACAGTTACAGGATTATCCCTTCAAAACAGGACACCCTGTATATGTACACATCAATATAGTTGTGATAATTCATCGTTGTGTGAACGCTTGGCGGGAGAAAAAAATTGCTGCTCAGACGACGAACGATTGGCACTTGCTGATCCGACGCTGACAGAACACCAAGTCTCCTGTATTTCGATAGGTTTGAAGTTTGCATCGTTAGAATGGGGCATATATTACGGCATCGATTTTTGATTATTTTTACCCCCCCCCCCCCCCCCGGAATCCGTCCTATCCTTCCTACCATTATAATCCAATTAACGTTAGCGTCATCCAACGACCAGACCCCCCCCCCCATTTTAATGTATGGCTGGCCCTAATGCAATCAAGGTTCTTTTTATATATTTTTATTTCTTCATTTTTATTACCATCTATAATTTTGTTGCAGATAAAAATCGTGGATCCCCTATGAGGGTAGAAAAAACTCGTATAAGTGATATTTGTTCCCTGAATTGATGAAAAAAACGTGAGCAACAGAAGAAGAATTTAAAGAATAATTTGTATGGTTGATGTATTAAGAAGCTTATTCGACTTTTGGCATATTCATGAGGTGAACGATGAGGATGAAATCAGCAAAGGTGAAAAAATATTTTGATTTTATGTGAACCGTGTCGTAGTTTTTGGTTAAAAGGTTGAGGGAGAGAGGGAGGAGGGACAGCGTAAGGCGGAAAGACTTCAAAGCGAGGAAAAAGGTAAATCGATTTGAAGAGAGAGAGAGAGAGAGAGAGAGAGAGAGAGAGAGGCTGACATATAGCGAGATCCAAAATAAGAGAAAGAAGAACTTCAAAACTGAGAGCAGAGAAAGAAGGAGAGGGTGACTGTTTGCGTGCGATTTGAAGATCGTGTATGTTTATATAGCCGCCTAAGCTCTTTTTTGCTCGGTGAACGCGGGAACATCCAGACTTTCGTCGAGAGGTCCGGAGCTCCCGATATCGGGAGATTTTGCTGTGTGTCGCCGGCCTGGCGACACGCAGCAAGGGTGGCTCCCGGGAGCCATAGCAGGGATAGACGGTGATAAATCAATATATTCTACTCGCGCGCGATGCCCCTAACGACGCAAAATTTGTGTGCCCCACTCCAGCGATATTCAAGACCGATTAGAGCTATCGGGGTGTCTTCATAATTTGAGGACAACATTTTTCAGAACTTCCTTTCACCACGTGTAGTTAATCCCGTTGTAAACTCAACCCAATTGAATTAATGATTTTCGATTGTCCTAAGCAGGATTTCCATTATTTTCAATAGGTTCACCATTTTTTTGTTTTTATAAAGGCTAATAAAGGTGCATAGATCGTAAATGTTCATTTGAGACAATTTAAGGTAATTCATTATTCTATTTGATCGTCCTGATCATTAGATATTATTTTATTTAGTAATTTGTACATTTTTAAGTTAAGGTTCATTTACGTTCCGTTAAGGCAATTTCGTTGATAATATTCCCTTGGGCTAATAAATAATCCAAATAAAATAATCACAAAACAAATTATTATTATTATTATTATTATTATTATTATTATTATTATTATTATTATTATTATTATTATTATTATTATTATTAATGTGACCATGATCAGCATTATTATTATTGTTGCTGTTATCATTGTTACTATACTACTATTATTATCATTATTATTTTGTATGCGACGATTTACCAAAACTATAAAAGTGTTTATAGTGACGCGAGTTTCAACTTTTGCTTCTTCAGTATTAATTTGTATGACAGTCCTCATTTTTTCAAATTATCGTGTACTTTTCATCTGCCCATTTTTTTTCTTTCTCCGTAATTTTATTATTTTTCTATTTTTTCGATATTGTTGATTTTCGTAATTTCTTTTAGTTTTATTTTTTGGGTTATTTATTATTGTGTACAGAATTTGTGTAGTGCACTGTGCGACTGACGCGTAACGTATCTCGCTGAAAAAATAATATTTAAATAAATAAATAAATACAATGAAAGAAAAAACACAACAAATCATTTGATCCCCTTAAAATCATTTCAATAGCTTCATTCTTCAGTATCTGCGAAATTCTTCGCACGATGAAACCTTTTCAAACGTGCAATATTCACAAAGTAGCTAAAATACAGAAGAGTACTAGAGATATTTTTTAATTATTTTATTGTTAATTACTTAAAATAAACCGATAAGATACTCTTCCTCTTCCCGTTTTTCTGACAACTTTCAATTCTCCATGAGTCATGAACTTTCCAGCCACCAACGCAGTACATACTGGCCCAATACGAGAGTCTTCCCATACGTTGACTTGTTCCACTTGAATAACGTACCTTTCATGAAGTTAAAATTTGCATCGTTGGAATGCAACGAAAATTAATATATCTGACTTCCGTCAATTTCTTTTGGCACATTTCGCCGACGAAATGCCCACAATCATTTTTTAAGACATGTATTTAGCGATCTACAATATAAATCGATAAAAAAGCTTTTCTGTAATAATGTAAAAAAAAAGGAAAATAAGGTGTCGAAAAAAGCTTTCGTTGCATGCTATTTCAGGCTATTGCACGTTTCATGCTATTTCAGGCAGATAACTGCCTTCGACGACGTTGAAGTTTACATCGTTGGAGTGCCACGATTTTTTTGTTCATTTTTTTATTCTTAACTTTTATGCTTATCCGAAACCAGCTGTTTTTGCACATTAAGGTTATAAATCTCTCATAAGAATATTTAAAAAGGTTTGAGTAAATCTCGGGGTGAATGAAAAATTCGATGATTAAAAAGAATTCATTTTCGTTGCATCCCAACGATGCAAACGTCAAAATCATCTGTCTTGGCTAATTCAATGTATGTTGATATTTTTGCTGGTTGAAATAACAACATGGTAATGGTTCTACAATGTACGTAATTTGCGCAAGAACCGGATATCCATGGCTGGACGAGTTTTACAATATCGTGGGAAACTTGTCTGTGGAACGTAATGGGAACGTCTTATTCGCGGCTGCATAGTGAGCTTGGTGAACTAACAGCTCTGCTAATCTACTTTAATATCACGGGATTAGTTTTACCGCTGCATACACACGTACACACGTGATACGTAATATAATCGTTGTTCTGGTTGTTTCACAGGCCATTGTTAGTGATTGTTACCATTTCGAGAAGGATCTCTCGTTTCTGCTTGCCGCGGGCTTATTGGCATGTTGTACTGATGAATATTCCTCATTGTACACACCCAAAACGACGTCATATCCGGTTACATATACGCTCGATAACAATGGTGTCGAAGTTTGAATCTTTGGGTGCAACGAATTTTTTTTCGGTCCATTTTGGCTACAAAAAACACTGAAACATTTTTGAAGATCCTTTTTAGGGTTCCACATAGCCTGACTTGGAAAAAAAATGTCCACATAGTAATAAAAATGAAGAAATGGAAAAATGAAGAAGAATTTTCGTTGCATTCCAGACATCAATAGCAGCGATAATACATGAAAGATGGCGACAATTGTTATTACTTTAAAAAATAGTTTTTATATGTTTATAGCTAGTAATTTACGAAAATAAATTTAAAAAATGACGACCATTCTTTTCTTTTTGTTTTCATGTAAAAGTTTAAGGTATTCCTTCCGTGAAGGATCTTATTTTTTGGGCGCCCTTTTGAATCATTAGTAAATCGCGTCGGCGCTCAATAACAATAAGTTACAATCAATTATTATAACCAACGATAAAAGGGAATGAAAAATTTCGCATAAATGTGTAGACAGTCGTTGCGACGAAAGTTCTTCCGCTAGTCACATTTTTCCATGTTTTATCATGAATGTTGTCTTTAAACATTCAGAGATTGTTAAATATTCGGGTTCGTGAAAGGAATACCTTGATTGTTGTTTTTTTTACACTTAGCTCTTATGATGGGGGACGCCATCATTATTCGGGAGGTTAATTGATATTGAACGTATACCTGTTGTGGAACACCAAGCATTGAATTGACAGAATCTCTTTTGCCCTCGCTTCGTTTTGATCGACGAGCCTCAATAATTTACTCGTCTCGATCGAGTCCGCTAGAAATTAAATTCCCGTCCAACAGCCGTTGGCTTCGAGCATAATTAATAACAATTCCAACGAAGGATACAAAACCACAGTGCATGGAGAATGGTTGATCATCCCAATTTGGTCCTGTCGAGCTTTAGTCCGGTGAAATAATAACAGCCATGGAATCCCCCAGCACTGTCAAGCAGAAGGTTTGGCACAACCACAAAGTGTGAAAGAACCCATATATATATATATATATAGTAGAGATATACTCCTAAAAATATGTACTCGTACACACGCCCATATATATGTACAGAGTGTCCTATTATAGATGGATAATCCTGCAACTGTCGATAGGTCAAATCGACAGCCTTTGGTTTCAATCATCTGCCTTTGGTTTTTGGCGTGCCATTTCTACAAATAACGTTTTTTTACCCGGCTTAAAAAACATACTCTTGGTTATTTGTGTTATCTAGAAAAGTCTTCTTTTTAACCTTAAATGTTAAGGAAACTTTATGAAAGAAGATCTTGTGCAGGATTTTCATACAAACCAGTTCGAACATCTGACTTTGATAGCCTGCGGTGTAAAAAAATGTACTACGCATATCGTGCCAATTACCTTAAAAAGTTGCTTAGTTAGTGTCGATTCGTATCATTTGTAGAAATGGCATGCGAAAAACCAAAAGCAGATGATTTTTTTTTCAAAAAATAACAAAGTCGAAAATCTCTAAAACCGTGGGACTCTAAACTGAAGTTTCAGCATATAGTAGGACATGATCTGACCTATCGACAGTTGCAGGATTATCGATTCTCAACAGGACACCCTGTATATGTATTTATATATATATATATATATATATATATATATATATGCACTTGATCAAACTGGTGGTTCGATTGTAACGATCTCACCGTCCGAGGGCGTGAGTTATGTTTCCGGTTGTAGGAGTGAGAGGGCTACGACATCCCATACAGTAGCACTCTCCTTCGTCCAACTATAATTCATGTAACGACCTACGAGCAGTTGCCAGTGCGCGCACAATATTCTAAGTTATAAGGTTTAAATGCAGTTGATAGCTCATAAATCGAGAATATATGAGCGATATCTATGCGCTCTTGTGTGTGTGTGTGTAGATCTATATGAGTATCTATACTATATTCTACTGTATCTACATATATATCTATATATATAGACATATATGTCTATGTATAAAAGTGGCAATAAAGTGTGGTCAGGAGTGAAAAACAGAGAGGAGAGTGAGAGCTAGAGCTAGGGAGAAAAAGAGGGGGGAGAAAAATTGAAACGAGTTCGATGTTTTATGAGCTGACCACAGAACCGCGCAACGATTTTGAAGATAAATCGCTGCGCGTATTCAACCGAAATCTTACTCGACTGAAACACCGTGCGCAATAATAATCGATAAATAAAAAATGTCGGTAGAGCGCTGAATTGAGGATTAACTCATAATCAATCATACAAAATAATTCATATTAATTACGAATCAAGGCAAAAATGAGAATCAGAGCCTGCCTCTGATTCTAATTCTTCTGTGATATATTCGGATTATCGTTTTTATCTTCCTCTTGAATTTATTTATAACATTGACAATGGTATGCATTTAAAATTTAATGAATAATCAGCTATAAATGAATACTCAATCATTATAAATAATCAATGGATCGTTATTTGAATATGGAGGGCGTAGAAATATTATGCGCTTGGCAGGTTTAGGAAAAAAACAACGTTAGATAGAAGATCGAGTATTGATGACGCAATATCGAGCGGCGACCGAGGCGTCGGGATAAAACAGCTGCCGATGGTGCCCAATTTATTTGAGCCTCACACGTCGGCCAGAGAGATGCGAACGGACACGGTAAACTGACGGCACAGCGAATTGAAACAGCACCCAAGTCAACGCGACGGAAGAAAATCTCGTGGCTTTGTGTGATGTTCAATATGTGTGTGGATGTATGTATGTATATATTGAATATGACACAAAGCCACGAGATTTTCTTCCATCGCGTTTACATATATATATATATATATATATATAGCAACTTGTCATTGTCGCGGTCATATTGACCCTGTCCAAAGTAACGAGACGGTCCAATGTGCTACCGCGTAAAATAGAAATAACCGAATATGTCGCGAAAAAATCTCTCTTCATTCGCACCATTAGGAAACAGGATTTTTTTTTCAAAAATAAAACGCGTGCAACGACGTATCCAATGTCAATTAAGAAGATATCGAATTGTACAATATCCGAATTGGTACTGTAAATACATATTATAGTTATAGTACAATCAGAATATTTTACCTGGATTTCGTAGGACTGCAAGAAAAATTATTTTTCATTCATCATCTCTGAACACAGTAAAAATGTATATTCGCCCATTTTTTGGATTGGTAAGTAAATCCCGTAAAATGTTTTCTCCTGAAACTCGACAACCGAGGAAATTCATTCGCTAACCCAATATTTGACAATAAAATGGCGTGGAAAAAAATCGTAAAGTAAAGTTAACGTGCAGGAAAGATTTGAGTGATATTGCAAAAAAGCGATTTCGTTGGTTTTGAATGACGTTGAAGTTTGCATCGTTGGGATGCAACGATGATGCTTTTTTTCCCAAATTCCCCAAATTTACGTAGCAGATTTGAGCTACGAAAATCACGCAACCATTTTTTAGGTTTCTTGTTTAGCGATCTACAACCCAAATCTGCAAAGTATGATTTTGGATAATAACGAAAGTGAGAATTTGAAAAGAATTTTCGTTCCGTTGCAGCGATAGAACCCTTAAACCCATGTTTTTATTAACTCTTTCTGCCAGGTACCTACCATAATACTTTCAAACAAATCGCAGTGCAAGAGAAAATATAAAAGTTTCGGAAGAACGTAATTAATGAATCGTTGAAAATGAAACGAACAAATAGCCAAGTACCGACAATGAAAGAATGCCTTTCGAATTTTTCGTGCACACGAATTGACGTCGAGAAAAAAAATTCTTTTATACTACGCTGTACGGTATTAGCGTGCCTTTCTGCTATTCACACTAGCTCGGTCGCTGCGGAGATTGGACGTGCAAAAAAGTGTGCATGTACGTGGAAACACCAGCGGTGAAAAGCGAATTCATTGGATACGCGTTCGTTAATTCGAGCACGTATATTCCCTCTCGTACACGCGTGGAAATTAATCGAGCCTAGTTATTTTTAGTATATTGAAATAACCGGGTGGCAATCACGAAGGGATAAGAAGAGAGAAGGAGAGAGAGAGAGGGTGGGGAGAAAGACAAAGAGAGACAAAAAGGAAGCAAAAGAGAAAGAGCAGAGTGACTACACAGGATGGCAAAGACGGAATGACAAAAGGGGAATTTTCATCAACCCTCATATTGTCCTGTCGAAGGCACAAGGCAACGCGTTTATATGGAACAAGGGTTCAAGATATTGCACAAGAGTCCTGGATGATGTCCCTCGGAATACCTGTAAAAATACCTCGTTTTTTCCCTCTTCATCCTCAAGGGAGGATATACTTTTAGGCGAGGAACAAATGGCTGATTTTCATAATTTTTTTAAACGGAAAGACTGCTTCACTATTTTTGAGACTTCGAGTATGTTTTATTACTAATTTTAGCTGTTACATGGTTTTTCATGATTAATCTTTAAAAAGGGCACGGTCTTCTAAACTGCATTTTCAAAACTGAGGTGACGTATAGATGAAAACTAATAGACGGATTGTAATGAAACTTGATATAAATCTTTCTAACCTTATTGTCTGAATCGTGACCCTAAATGTTTTTAAAACCCAAAAAAAGTATTTTTTATCGTAAAATATAGCAATTTTTTCGGAAAATTCAATCTTTTTGTTTCATAGCGTACCATTTCATCGATTTTCAAAATTTCTCACTTTTTCTTGGTTCATATTCTGCGTATGAGTGTTAAGGAAAGAAAAATCTTCGTTGATTTTTTTTCAGATTAATCCCGCCGGCGGTACGTGTCACGGCGTCCGACAGCATCCGCCGCAGCTCGTTTAGAAGACCGTGCCGTACCTCCGCCATTTTTAAATATTAATTTTAAAAATACCAAGTAACAGCCAAAAGTAGTAACGAAACATACCCGAAGTCTCACAAACGGTAAAGAAATCTATCCTAAAAAAAATTGCTCAAATCAGCCATTTTTTCCTCGCTTAAAGGTATCGCCCCCCTTAATATCGACTGCCCTCTCTGGGAGCGAGTGAAAAAGGAGTAAATAAAAAATAACTTGGCGCCCTACGTGGAGTTTATCGCGCGAATTGGAGAAAACAAGACGGACAGTTTGCGAACGAAAGTACGGAGTTCTCGTTTCCTTCCTAGATATAATTGGAGTCCTGTCTGAAAGCTCGATCCACGGGACAATCAGAGGGCGCCGGCAGTATACGCGGAGAAGAATAAGGCGAAATGAAAATCGAATAAATGTGCTCCGTACAGTCTGCGGCAATAACCATCGTCACCTATAGGACGTAAAACTTTGTCACGTGGCTCACGACAAAAAAACAGCCTTCATAAAGCGGCTGTTTATTGCGAAAAACGTAACTCACGGGGCAATTTGTCGTAATTTCTTTTCACGTTGCGCAATCTTGAGACGGTGGAAATACGCGTATCATTGAAAAAGGCATTCTGATATTGCTATCCTCTCATAAAGGTGGGATCAATTTTTTTCCATTTTTTTCTAGTTCTGGACGAGGGGCCGACCTTAGGAACTGCGTAGGTCAAATCTATGCTCCGTAGGATTATTATTTTTGGCCAAAGTGCTGCTGCAGCATTGATGAAAATTGATTGCAAGATGTGGAGAGCAGTAAGTGCGTAGACGAGATCATTGAACTTTTCATTAGAACTCGAAGAAGATGCTAGTGAGTTTCCCATTTCTCTCGCAAGATGTCACGGCGAGGTATCTTCCACCGAAGTGGAGCATTCGTCCAATTACGGCGCGACACGCAGGAACATCATCCAATGGGCCCGTTGCTGCTCGGCTCCAATAGCAGAGCCCCTTGGTCGTTGTCAACCAATTACAGTCAATAAACCGCCCTAACGGTTAAACTTGGCACTAACGTTACCGTAGGACTAAGTTCGTTAGAGCCTGAATCACGTCATCCACCCGAATTCGAGGGTAATCGAAAGCAATAATTATTCGATTCTAATGGGTACTGATCGGTGAATAAGTCTCGTTCCATTGGCTGATAATGGAGGCGAAGGTGCCGCGAAGTTCTAGAGTTTAAATGGAAGATGAGGTGAAACTCAATGTGAAGTGGATAGAGGGCTAGATAGGCGAGTGAGAGAGAAGGAGAAGTAGAGGGCGAGAGATTGATTTGATTGATAGAGACATAGATAGGTAGAGACAGGAAGGGAGAGCGAGACAGACAATGGTGAGAGTTAGCAAGCAGCAGCGAACGATCCGATAATATATGCAATTGCTTTATTCTATGCTTATCTATCTCATTTCAAATTCACGAAATGATGTGCACTATGCGCACCTAATATATCGTGTATATTGCTTTGCTCCATCGTATCAGATGAGAACTCCCGAGAGAACGCAGAAAGAGAGAGAGAGAGAGGGAGAGAGAGAGGGGGGGGGGCGGGTCGACAAAGGATGATAAGGGGAAGAAACAGCGACAAGGCGACAAAACAGATACACATAGAGAAAGCGAATTTACGTGCGGTACCAAAGCAGTGCTGCATAGTCAGTGCTGTCCATATGGGCACAGGCCCATCGTAAATCAACACGGAAAGTCCTTCGACGCCATTAACATTTTAGTTGTGAATTCGTGATCGGTAGTGTTGTCTCCCGAAATTCTGCGCATCCCTTTGACGCTTATATTTGCACGGGACCGCGTGGCTCACTGAGGTCTCGAGGTGGTTGAATGCGGCAACGGATATATCACCAGAAGATTATGCAACGGGTGCCACTAGCAGCTTAGAGATGACGAGACTGACGGGCTTGTTTGTTTTGGGGCACCTTCCCGGGTCATGCTTCTAATGCCTCCTTGCACTCCGCAGAGTGCTCTCCAGTCGTCACCCAAAGTAGTGCTACGCATCTTGGTCTTTACCATCCCTCGCCGTTCACTTACCCTCAAAGTGAGCTCAACCGACCGGATAATATAGTGTGATACAATGGTTGCCTGACGTACGTGCATCTGGATAACGGGTGTACCAAACGACGCGTCATATATTCGCAGGGTAGATGACTGAAGCAATTTAGAACGGAAAAGTCCTCATGCATTTTTCTGTCCAATGCACCGTTGCTTCGATATCGACTGATCAGCGACGGCCAATCCGGTGAGACGATGTGGCGAAGCACGCCAAGTGGGGGTAGCCAGCGAGTAGCAGAGGAGCTAGCAGACGACGCCCCTCCTACGCGCGTCGGATTGGCTATCATTAATCTATGAATATCTCAGCAACGGTGCATCGGAGATGAAAATCGATGAGGACTTTTCTCCCCAGAGCTTCGTAACCTGTCGATCTTGTGAATGTTTGGTGCAATCTGTCGGACATCCAATATACGCAAATTCTGTGTATGTGCTGTTGAACGCCTTATTTGTATCCCTTCTCCAGAGTAGATACTCTCCTGACGAGGTATTTTTCTATCCAATGTGTCTTAAGCTTCCGTTGAAACGTGTTCTCACGGGGAACTCTTATCTCGACGGCGAAAATGATAAGCTATGTAACACTTTAGTACTGTACTTCACTTAATTGATCATTATTTCTTCATGCTCGGCCATAGTTACCAGCAATTTCTTCTATATACCCATCTAAAGACTCAATTCAACCATGAATGTATTGGTTCAGGATCAGCACGCTTTTCATTATATCTCGAAAGCAAACTTTACCAATACATCGATCTGTCGCGTAAGAGGTTTAGTACGGCTTATCTTTTTTTACACGTCATTTTATTAGTTTTTCCGCTGTTTTTTCTTTTAATCCGGATTACGTTCGAGAAAATAGCTACTTCTCGTGGAAGAGTCGACAGAACGGTCGGCTAGTGGGTGATGTACGATTCTCTGAAAACTAATTATTAGCGTAACCGTATATACGTCATCGGGAAATATTTTCCAAGGACGGGCGAGCAATATACGAACAGCAAAATAATGCACCGAATAATTTTTCTCAATATCCAATATTTACGCCTCCATATTTATTGACTGAAAAAAAGTGATGGTACTATCGACACAGAGGTAGCTTCGATCCCAAATAAAAGTTGTCCAAGCCGCAAGATCCATTTTAGTTGCCGCACATCTACAGGGCTGACTTACTTTTCCGAAGTTCACTAGGTTTTGACCTTAACCAGCTAAGGACTACCATCAGGCAAGACTTTTCACGACTTTTCTCATCCAAGTAGTTTGTAATTTCTATTCGCTCTTAACGCAAGCCCGTAGGTGTGTGTGCGTTCCCGCTTCTGAGGCTACGAATGGGAGAGGAGGAAGAGGAGAGGGCGGGAAACTTTCCGTTGCGAAAACCCAAAGCTCGGTCCTCGTACATTTTCACGACGTTAGTCCGCGTCTCGAGGTGTCTACAACGTGTCACCTCGACGCGGCAAAAGCTCGGAAAACTTGTGTACGCAACTATAAGCTTTTTACTCCGTTCCAGACGCACACACAGAGCACACGACGACGAACCGTTTATCCAAACTTTTTCCTCCCCGAATAAGCCAACCTCTTGAAATATCTCGAGCCCTCTCTCCATCTTCTTTCCACATCCACTCCGCATACGAGGATTCTACTTGGCGTGAAACGAAAATAGATTGAAAACTCCTTTTTGTATATCCCCCACTGACAGGCACTTCGACAGTTATATTTTTCATTCATTAATGTTTCAATTACGGAGTAACTAAAGCTCAGAAAATATGCACCGGAATTAAACGAATAAATCTCATAAGGAATAAAAATGTAGGTGAAAAATGAAAGATAAGCTTTATCCAGACAAGAAACTAGGTAGAGGATTAAGGTTTTATATCTGGGTAGGAAAATACTTTCGACAGTTTTTTTATGGGCTTTAATTATATATGAACATAAAAACAGTCATGTACAAAATAAATTATGAGTAGAATTCTTTTTTTTCTTTCAGGTTTGGTGTTCTTTTTCGGAACAACTCGAGGTCTCCGAAATAGACGAAACAGCCTAGACGGTGATTAGTAGCATTTTGGAATCATTTAGTCCAGTCGCGGTACAAAAATATACAACGACCTAACAATTGGAGACCTACTTTCAAAATGCCTCCGTGGGCGCATGGATTCAAATCATAGCTTCAATTCTGTTGGTGGGCGATCGCCCACCAACCTAATTCTAAATTAGTTTTGCAATTTTAAAGGCGTTTTTCTCAAAATCACCTTTTTGAAATCGGGAGGACGCAAAATTCGATCAGTTTTCATCCGGACGACTTGAAATTTTAACTGTAGCTTCTTAGATAGATTTTCTAGAGAAGTACACCCGGTTTTTACGATTCATCAATAATTCTCATTTTTATGAGAACATTAATGGGGTAAGATCACTTCCACGGGGTTGAAAAGTCCAAATTTATTTTACCCACAGCTGCTCTGATTGATGTTTACTTATGTTGATTATTCGTATTATCGATTATAGTGTGCCAAATGTTGTGGTAAATGATGAATTTATTGCACGTGGACAAATAAAAACTGAAAAATTAGATTGTCAACGACTCGGTAGTAATCTTCGTAATAATAATATTAATCAGCCGGAAACCTATTAAAATAGGCTTGAATTACCTCAGCGGAATTAACACGATAGGCAGAATATAATTATACATATTATTGATACGTGATAAATGATAAAACTCCATAAATTGTTGTTTGCACATTTTGTGGCGGCTTCTATTCAAATTAATTTCAAATCAAAGCTGGGTTATGTTCGCCAAAGGCATCAGCTGTTACTCTCGACGTTGCTAAGTCTGTAGGTGCCATTTCGTCGTTCTGACCAATTTCAACCGGAAATTGAAACTTTCTTGTAATGTAGTGCTTTAAGTACACGGTGAAGATTGATTTTCTTATTTTTTACAATATCTATCATTTCTAATCTATCGAATTTCAGTTTTCCAACAGGTTTAGTTGGATACGTGAGCAGAAAAACTACGATCATCGCACTTCCGGTTGACCGTCTCCATAAGACGACGCGCTTCGTTAAAGTGCTCGACTTTGCAGTTTTATTGCGAAAAAACTAAACGGTCAAAATAGCTCAAATTTTGGCAATAGGCGCATAAAGTATTCATCAATATCATATAAAAATTTCAAATCCGAAAGTTGGATCAATGGTAATGATCACACCTCCTTAAGGGCGATTTTTTGGCGAACAAAGAATATAATGATGCCATTTTTCGAAAAAAAAACCCCATATTTGTCAATAATCATGTATATTCTCTAGCAAAACTATTGTAAATAACTGTTTTTTTTTTCTTTTATCGTTACCAAACCATAATAGTTCTGCGGCCTTCTTTCGAGCGACTTAAAAAAGCACTCTTAGTGTAGCTACGACCAAACCACCCTTTTATATTTATCTTAATGATTTTATTCCCTTATATCCCATCATAAGGAGGACAAATGCTGCAAACATCATTTTGATTGCTTTTGTACAATTCTAAAAAAAAAAATCCCAAAAAGTCTCGTTTTTCAGTGAGCCCCATAGATGATAGGTCTCAAAAGAACGGAAAATCGTTCTCTTTGGCACACTCTAAATATGCGATACTGACAAATTTGAAAAGCCGTCAAAACGCTTCGGAAATTTTCCCAGAAGCGGCATTCGAAATTTCTCCCTCGACACACTTTTCTTTTGGTGTATTTCCTCGTTATATCTGCCACAAAAAAATTTCGACGTTTTCCCACGGTCTTGAAGTTTGCACCGTTGGTGCGCGACGAAAATTCTTTTTTATATTTTTATTATTTCACAAAATCTTTTTTACAGACCTAAATTCTGAATTTCTAAATCGGCGACTTATTGTTAGAAAATAATTGAGCGATTTCCCTACCGAAGATTGTCGAAAAGAAATTCGTGAAATTGAAAAATAATAATTTTCATTGCATTCCACCGACGCAAGCTTCAATCTCATGATATTTTCTCTCCCCTTCATCAATCTACAGCCACGAGTATCCAAACACTGACGAAGTATTGTTTTTCTCAATAAATCAAATATTTCATTAATCAGTGCCAGGTGTCATTCGAACTGCGGGAGGATTTATTAACGACGAACGAAATTGACGTAACCATACGAATGTTTTTTCTTTCCAGTTGCTGCACGAATACAACGAGTAACGCAAGTACATATAGAGTTTTCATGACTCGGAGGCTCAGCGAATCGGTCATTGTTCGCTCATGCGTGTGCGTGGACTTTAAGCTTTTATAAGGGATTATTTATCCGTTCGGAAATGTCGAAGCGGTGACCTGGCAGATTTCGGAATCACA